>QEPC01000582.1:25514-41904 GCA_003113815.1 Sphenodon punctatus
AATCCAGCCACTGCTGCAACCACAGGCGGTGGTGAATCCCATTGACCGCAGTGAATGGTATGTAAACAGACGTTACTTTCCATTCATCACAGCTGTGGTGCCCTTTCACCACACTTCTCGACCTCATTGTGTCCGAAGGTCCAGAAGCATGGTGAATGCAAACACGGGTTGCATTTGACTGTGGTGAACATCTGGCGGCAAGCAAACAGATGTTCACCACAGTCAAATGCAGCCCGTGTTTGACTGTGGTTCAGGCGGGGTGAATTTCAGACTCGTAACATCTGAAATCACCCTTCGTGTTAGTGTGTAGTTAGTTATTCAGTTTTGATATTTTAGAGTGTGTTTCTAGGACTAGGCCTTTAGTTCCTACTTACATAGATTTTACAATAGTTAAAACTTAATAGTATAGTTAAAGTTAGTGTAGAAAATTTTTGAACAGCCGAACTGAACCGAATGCTACCAAATCGAACTAAACTCGGTCCCCTGACCAAACGACTGAACCAGAACTCGGCTCCCGAACCAAAAGACTGAACCATAATCTGTTCGCACATCCCTACCAGTCAATCATCATCACTTCAGTCTTGCCTAGATTCAGCCTCAATTGGTTTGCCCACATCAAGTCCCCAGTGGCAGCCTAGTACTGTATAAGCATTGAAACTGCCATACCTGGGTCGGATGAAAGAGGCAGAGGGAGCTGGGTGTCATTAGCATACTGATGGCACTGCATCCTAAATCTTGCCTGGGGGCCTCAAATACACAAAAGGGAAATCAAGAGGATCAAGAGGAGACAGAATGGAACCCTGCGAGACTCCACAGAGGAGGTCTCATGGGAATGATGAGCTATCGCCCATCACCACCAACTGAAACTTCACATGGTGAAGATGTGAAGGTGAAGATTGTCAATCAGGGCCACAAGCACAGTCTCAGTACTTCAGATGAAAACTGTAATGAAAATGAAATCCGATATGCCTGAAGCTGCTGAATGACCACCCATTAAAAAACCTTCCCTAAAAGAAGGAGTGTAATGGATCAGAAGGTGATCCCTTTAAGGAGCACTAAATGGTGCCTTGGCCCCACCCCAGGGCCTATAAATACCTAGACTTGGGAAAGCCCTGGCAGTCAGTCCTTGGCTCAAAGAGAGAGCAGATTGAAGGGAGAACTGGTTGGCCCCTTAGAGATCTCCATGGGACTGACTCACATGTCATCTGCTAATTTAAAGTTCTGGATTGTGAACTCAAAATCCTAATTTTGCCAAGTACCTGAAATAATTATGAGGTAACAATTCCCAGCAAAAACCAAACCTCCACCCTGAAAAAAACAACAACAAAATTGTTCACTCATGCTTTGTGCAGGGAGATGTGTGTGTGTGTGTGTGTTTGTGTGTGTGTGTGTGACTTCCCCATCTGTAAAACAGATACAAATAATGTCAGTTTGTCTTGCTTATCTAAGCCTGGGTTGCTTGTATACCAGTCCCAGATTACCATCTATGAATAGCCACGGCACAGAGGTGCCCTAACTACACCCTCCTAGCTCTATATGCCTCAATACATTGAGGGTGTAGCTGCCAGTTTTCCTGGCCCTGCATCTGCTGACAACTTCTGCCCTTTAGTGACACTTTGATGCAAGTTCTAATTAGAGAATTTAACTCTGCTTTTCTACCTCACGTTGCAGGCAAAGCGAACATTTGGAAATGCACCAAGTCAGTGTGAATTATGAGTCCATCAGAGTGACCACTTTTATCTTAAGTGTTGAAATACGGGTTGAGATTTCTTAATTTAGAAATCCAATTTTGGAAATACCGGCATAACGTTCTTTTAAAGGGCCACATGGTGGGTTTTTTCAGATAAGCACCTCCTACCCAGTACCCACTGTGCTTGTGTGAAAACCCCACTGGTAACCAATGGTTAATGAGTGAATACTGGGTGGGTAATGTGCTTGTGCTTGTCTGGAAACACCCGGTGAGTCACTGACAGGATCAGGGAATAAAATTAGGATTCCTGATGTACAGCATCTACTCTGATTGCCAGCGTGCCACAGAGTATACTCATGCCAGGAAAATCCTCTGCTCTGTGCCTCAGACTCACGTGTAGCGATAGTTCCAAGTGAATGGATGAAAAGGTGAAACCCCGTTCTCATTCCTCTTCCATGGAAAAGACCCAGTTCTCACTCCTCTTCCAAATGACCAAAGCCTTGTTGTCCCTTTCCTCTCTTTTGGAAGTTTGTACCGTCTGCCCTGCTCATACCTGCAGGTTTGTCCCAAACTGCCCTTCTATGTTTCTGGGAATCTCTCTCATGCCCCTCTATGGACTTCCCTGACCCTTTTACAAGCCCCCTGGAGAGTGTGTTTCTCCTGCCTTTCTAGTGTTCACCTTGTTTCCCACCAGCTTTTGTTTTCCGGGTGTGGGTTCCCCAGCCCCCCTGTTGGCCCCTTCGGTTACTTGTCACCTGCCCCTGGGTGCAACGAGCTAGAGACCCATGGAGCCCAGCTGATAGCTGTTTCATCTGAGCCGGGGGAGTGCTGCGTCGGCTCCGAGAGCTACAGCACTCTTCAAAAGTGCCGCCGGGATTACAGCAGCACCGTAGGCACGCGCCTGAACGTCACGCCCAAGGGCGTCGTGCACAAGGGCACACCCTTGTGCGTGGACTTAGGTGGGGGCTGAGGAGGCTGAGCACCACGACGGAGGCTAGTGTAATAACTTAGGATAAGGAGCAAGGAAAGCCTGAATAAAAGATCATCGAGTGGAGCTTTCTCCACTCTAATATTGTCCTACACCTTGCTGTTGCAGCTTGGGAACGAAGGAGGGAGGGCCTTTGGAGCCCTGCTGCCTGAGGGGTTTGTCACTAGGACTGACTTCTTGGCTGATTCACTATGACTAAGAAGGGAAAAATGAAGAAGAAATTGGGGGTAATTACACGGGCGTTTGCTGGGCAGATGCAATTGGAGGTCTGTTTCCAGTGGACGATTGCTGCTCAGCTACCATCAAACTGCTTGCCCAGGGTAGAGCAGGATTTACCACCTAGCTTTGTCAATTCTGCGCCTCCTGTTTTATCCTGTGCTTTGGAGGATTGCGAGGTCAAATCCGCAGGTACTGAAGATTGGTCTCCCAATCGACCCTTGCAGATCCCGTCCAGTTCATTATTAGCCAGTGCTGCTGTTTTTAGGGAACTGGGGGAAAGGTGGCGGGCATTGGGTGCCAAGGCCTGGAATTCCCCCCAGTTTTCTCTAATTTCACAGCTGCCATCCCGGGAAGGAAAGAGTCATTCATCGCAGGCGTGTATGGATTACCTTGATTCCCAAGGTCTACTGCAATCTGACTTGGAGGGGGAAACAATAATATCTAGTTCACTAAATTGTGTGCAGAGGAGCCTGGAGTTTCAAACCTCGAATTCCGGGTCGCTGTTCTCCCCCCTCCAAGGGAAAGATAGTGGGGTGCAAGGGGCCCTGGGGTTACCAGTTAACACCCATGCAAACAAGGGAAGCTCTCCCATTCTGTTTTCAAGCTCCCCAGTTAATTTGAATTCTGCCCACTCTAAACAACAGGAGGCCCAAGTTTCTTCCTGTTTCCAACAGGTGGAAGAATTTTTTTCAGTACTCATGTCACAAATTAAGAGATCGGATGGCAAACTCCAGGCTATCTGCCAGCAATTAGATGGGCTAGAAAACCAGATTGGTGATCTTAGCAGGGTCAAGGGAGGGCTTGGCCCGTTAACTATGGACCAAGCCACTCAAACTGTCCCTTTGTATGGAGTGGGTTGTTCGTGTCCTGTGGACCCACCCTCTCCTGTTGATTGGAACCTAAATTTAATACCAGAGGCGCTGGTCCTTATAGCCCATTCTTTTCAATCTGGTCTACTCCCCCCCTGGGAGTCCAAACTGTGAACAGTCCATCACATTGCAGACATTATCGGTTGGGCTCTTTTGCCCTCCCAAATTGTCCGCTTTTTTTACCTCCCAGTACAAGGTAACATCGGACGGTTAGTCATTTATTTTCGCACTTCTGCGATAACTGAAAAACTTCTGTCTTATTCGAGGGGGTTTTCTTTATGGGGGGTACATTTGGCCACTTTGTATGCCAAAGTAGGGGTTTTTCCATTGCTACAACAACCCCTTTTGGATATCCGGCCATCTGCTGGTGATAACTGGTTCAATTCAGGAATTGAGGGGGAGGGTAACCAATTCAGCTAACTCTGTGGCAGGACTTAGTGTCAAGGAGTTGGCTATTGCAGAAGGTTCCGATGCTCCTCCCAATCAAGTTCTGCCTGGTAGGTCTCCTCCAACAGCTCCCCATAGTGCCCAACCAACAATTCTTTCCCCTCCCTTATCTAGGGCTTCCCTAAGGGATAATATAGGTTCGCTTCCAGTGGAGACAGGTTTTTGGGGATTTGCAGAGATCCAATCCCCATGTCTCACGGGAGGTTTGGCCATTATTGATCGCCCGGCGGGTTCCAGGCTTACATCTATAATTCACTCCCATTGCCCTATTGTCCCAAGTCTGTGCTTAGTTAAGCAAACAGCCCTTACTATATGGGAATTCCCCCTAGAGGGGCGTCTATTTTTGAGGAGCTCATGGCCGTTGATCCTACCTGCAGGACCATTTTGTTAGGCCCTATGGGTTGACCAAGAACCTATAGGGTCCCTTTCTTCCAGTTTGAATACCCATATTAATTTGCCTTGAAGATGTGATATTGATTTTAGATTCAGAGTGTTTTAATGGGATAGTTATGTATTAGGTTAGGCAGTTTTATATATGGTGTCTAGTTTGAAGGGGTGTTTGATTTCCAGGGTAACTGAGAGTAAATATAATGGTTGTACAAGGACCTGGCCATCTCACTGTTCCTTGTTGTATTAATTTAGTTACTTATACATTTTTCTCTCCCAAACATTGTTATTGGGTTATTCTTTTGTTGGTTGCATATGTATGTTTGTTTGTTTGTTTGTTTGCCTGTTTTAAGCAATGACCGTTGGTCACGCTTTAATAAATTATGATGATGATGACCTTGCTCACGGTCATTTTTGGACTGTTTTATGGGATTTCTCAGAGGGAGTTCCTCTTACCCCTTCTTCCTTCTGATCTCTTGATTCTCTTATTCCTCCTGTGAGCTGATCTCAGGGGTTCATACATGACACAGTAACAGGTAGTAGTTCATCTACAATACTGAGTAGCATGACATGAGAGGTAGTGAGGGGGGCTGTACTACATAATAGCTATCCCACTCCATGTTAATGGGGTTGTAAAGAGAGTAACTACATAGGAAAGAAGTTACTTGGGTTGAGACCCTAAGTGGGGTCACGCTGTCTGCTGATGGGGGTCATGAACCTAATTGCCATCACATACTATACATGTTTTTGTTGCTGTCTAGGGTCATAGAATTACAGCAAAGTCTCAAAATGAGGTTACAGGCAAAAAAATATTTTTGGAAAGCATTGATACAGTAGTTGTCATGTGTGAACACTATGAATCCCATCCACTTACTTCCAGCCATCCCGTAATCCTCTGATGAGGATGATCTCTTGTTTCTGTGCTCTGAAGGAATGACAGGGATGAATCTGAGTGGATCAATCAGTCAAGAGTCTACACAAGGTGAGGACCCTGCATAGTGCTATTGCCATAAATAGCAATTTAATTGCTGAATGGTGCAATTAAGGGATAAGCTACTATGTATTAGCAACCATGGGCACACTCCTCCAGACATCAAAGTCAATAGCTCGGTTCCCATTGCTTTTAAGAACATAAGAAGTGGCGGCATACTGCATTGGACCAATGGTCCCTTGAGCCCAGCACCTGGCTCTGACAGTGGCCAATCGCGGTCGCTTGGAAGAAGTACCCTACAGGTCACAATGGCGCTATGCATTCTCTGTTGTTCACTCGCCTCCCAACAATAAGAGCTTACATTCACCAACCTACCTGGCTAATATATGCTAATGGGCCTATCCTGAATAAATGTATCCAATCCTAAACCCAGCTATACTATCTGCCTTGACCACATCTTCTGGCAACAAATTCCACAACTTAATTGTGCACTGAATGAAAAATACTTCTGTGGGAGCGCTCTAATAATTAAGGTGTGTTACAAACTACATTATAAAGCCCCAACATTCTATTTGTTCTAAAATCAGCACTATCGAAGTTAGTATTGTGAAATTTATTGTGCAGTATCCCTGGGGTAAATGGTTCATGCTGTAAAAAGTCCGACTGAATCCTTGGATAAAAGTTGTGATGTCGCAGTTTGAAAAATGTACTTTCAAGCCTGATTTTTCATTTAGTCATAGCGTCTCAATCTGGGCAGGGTAGAGGGGTTGAGTATTGGTGGGGAGGAGGAATTAGCCTTTTAGAAAATTAAAGGAGGCTGCCAGGTGGTGCCTTTGGGGTTTTATTTGTAAATCTGATTAGTAGTTTTAAAATTATGGGGTTGTGAAAAACCCCATGTTGGCCTCTGGAGTGGGGCAGAGCTGCTTTGAAGAGGAGCACTGCTCACCGCCTCTTTGCCTGTTTTTCCCTTCCCTGAGTGGGGCTCAGGACAATTGTGCCTGGGAGTTAGGCGGTGCTTTGGGTGTGGGGGGGGCAAGGGAGTGAGGTCAAGGGTGTGGGGAAGTCAAGGGACCGAGGGCAGAGGGGTGCTTTGAATGTGGGAGGGCAAGGGAGCGAGGCCAGGGGGTACTTTGGGTGTGGGGGAGGCAACAGAGTGAGGGCAAGGGGGTGCGCTTTGTATTTAACAAAAAACTTGGGATGGTGACACAGCACAGAATGAGGATATTTGGTTGACATTTCTGCTGGCCAATTGGCATCACAAACTGATCTTATACCACAATGACACGTAAGAGAATCCCTGGCATAAGCTCCTTCTCTGCATATGCTGTGCAGGCATATAAAATTGGGATACTTTATGACATCTTTCTGAAAATTGGCATAGATGATCATGAAAGTGTGAGATACATCCCTGCCAAATTTCATGTACACTGGTTGGACTACAAAGATGTTACAGTCAGACATACTTTTGTAAGTTAATTGCTTATACCACCAGGACCCTTTAGCCAATCCTTCTGAAGGTTGGCAGTGTTATTAAATATGGGAAGGGGTGTAAACTTGCCAAATTTCATCTACATTAAATGTGAGGATAGAAGTTACAGCTAAGAATGTATATGAAGATTTTTCAAAATAATATAATTCAACTGCTTATAAAATTGGATTCCTTTATCCAATCATTTTTGAATTTGGTACACTTAATGCCTTCAATTGGAGGTACAATCTCTCCAAGATTCAGCCAAATATAATGAAAAACAAAATGTTACAACCAATATGTGATTTCCATTGAAACCAATGGAAAACTAAAGCAAAAACAAAAATGAAAATTTGATATTTATGAAAACGATAATGGCAGATTTAAATAACAAAATGAAAAAACAAAAACAAAAATTACATGGGCCCCTGGTGCACACATCTATGCTCCATGTTCAACTGCACATTTACAGATATCGAGCAGGGTTTAAACTGTTTCCCCACCAGTATGGGAGAGGATAGGAAACATTGCATCATCCAGTTAATACTATGTGAAAGTCGAGTTTTACTGAAGTCAGTGAACTTTTATGAAGCTAGGATTTCTCTAATTGGGCACCTTTACACGGATAGCACCCACAGCTCTGCTCCACCTCACACCCAGCTGGCCTATCCATGTAAAGGTGGGCCACCAGATGTGTAGGCAGAGAAGAAGCAGAGTAGGCACCACCTATTCCACTCCAGTCCTGCTGGTGGTGCTCTGGAACATCCGAGAGTACTCCCAAAGGAGCAGGCTGCCCAAAATTGGGGCACTGGTCAGAGGCGGAGCTGCAGTTCATCCACTTGAATGGCTGCTGGAGCTCTGATCCCAGCCGGGGGTTGTACCATGCAACACTATAGAGCTGCAGACAGCAGCCTAGACTGGCGGCTGATCCACTCGCAGCTCTATGGTGTGGGGGAGGCGTGTGATGCATGGATATACTGTGGACTGTAGCAGTCACTGACTGTTTTAAATGGACCTAAAATGTGGGGGTTCACCCCTGGACTTACTCTGGGGTTGAGCAAATCCACGTAAAATTTTAAAATCCATGTAAAAATACCCAATGTGGAAATCTGTCAAAGGACTCCTTCCCAGGCCTTTGAGCTCTGATCTATCTCCTGCTAAAGTCAATGTGAAGGGATAAGTGTTCAGTCCCTTCAAGGGCATCATACTTGTTAATAGGTCTTGGACCCTGATTCTGGAAAATGTTTAACAGGACAGAATGTCGGGTCACTTGTGTGGTTGAAAGTTGGCCAAAGGTTGGTCCAAAAAGTCTAAGTGTGCTCTTAGGATTACTATTACTACCCTTTTATGTCCAGCTTTTTAAGACAGAAATTTCTAATTTAATTTTCAAAGCAAAAACAGTTTAATCATATTTTCAAAGCTTCCAAAAGACATAAATAAGCATGTTAAATGGTGTTGAAAATTGACTCATCTAAGTGACGATAAGTCTGTGGATGGTCTGTAAAATTAAAAATATATATATACAGAAAATAAAATGGAAAGGATATCCGTGCTTACTCAAATGCCCTGCCTAATTCCAATAGCAAATTAAAATGTAAATTAAAGTGTCTGCTTTTTTTATATATAGATATAAAATGCTGTGAAGATAAACTTCAAAGGTTCATGATTTGCTGTCTCTTTCTCTGAGAGAATTTATGAACACCCTTATAATGTGCAAACATAAGATTTTTAAAAATGGTGTGCGGGCTTCATGGGGCTATTGTAAAGCAAAAAATACAAGCTCTATTAAACACTTGAATAACTTCACAGACGTAGGCAAAATTCTTTCAACACTGCAGTGTTCATAGAATAGGCTGGGGTGCTTTACAGGTAGTGCCAATTGGATTTTGAGGAGGAAAATTCCCTAATTGAAATTTAAGGGATGCATAACCCTTGCATTGGCCCACTGGCACTTGAGCAAATGGCACCCATGCCATATACATAATACGTTGTACATACTTGGTGTCTTTTAAAATGAAGAGTTATTGCAACATCTGAACTAAATAACATGGCCGGGAACTCTCAGAGCCCTGGAATTTCTCTTGCTAAAACTAAATTCCAACATTTTAGAGAGAGTTCATTAAAACTCACCTTATCTACTTAATTAAAAGCAAGCTTCACTATTCAGAGACAAACAAATTAACATAATATGCCTTGGCTTCTCCTGGGAAAAGTAAAGTACTTATCTTTAGAACTCTAATTGCTGCAGTTAGGATTTTGTTAAAATGTGAATTGATACTTGCTAAGAGTTCAGATGTGACAAATGCAAAAGGTGGGTAGGCAGATCAACACTGAGATACCCACATGAAAAAAGTTATTTAAATGTTAATACATTGTTATTGTAGTGAGAGGAAAAATATTCCTTTAGCAAATTAATCCCAATAAAATGAAATTCTTCATGGTGTTCTGTTGGGTTGATAATCTACTGTATTAGAAAAGGATTTTTAAAAAATCCTATTTCTTTTATGCAGAATTGTTGCAACACTTGTAACAACAAGGAGGATTAGTTCCTCCCTACATAAATAGGCAGCATACAAGATGAATACAGATTATGTACAGACATAATAAAATGGAGCATAGTATAAGAGGTAAGAACATAAGTAGTGCCATATTGAGTCAGACTAATGGTCCATCAAGCCCAGAATCCTGATCTCCAACAGTGGCTAATCTCGATCACATGGGAGAAGAACAAACAGTCACAATGGGCAAGCCATTCCCCGTTGTTCACTCCCAGCTCCTGACAGTAAGAAGTTCATCCTGTAAGCTACTTGATTAATAGCCATTAAGAAACCTAGACTTATCCAGTCCTTTTTTAAACCCAACTATACTACTGGCCTTGACAATGTCCCCTGGCAACAAATTCCATATGCTAATTACGTGTTGAGTGAAAAGGGACACACACACGCCAGACGTAAGCGGGGTGTGTGTGTGAGTTTGTGCCTGCCCTCCCTTGAACAGGGTGCCGGATAGGGGTTGGGCAAAGGCCTCCTTTGCCCTCCCCACTGCCTGCCCTTGAGCAGCGGCACCAGTGGGCCAATGGGGGGAGAGGAGGGGCACCTGGTGGGCGGGGGGGCATAGACAGATATATTTATCTGAAGCAGCCAGGTGCCTCTTCCTCTCTTCTCAATTGCGGGGCCGCACACAGGTTTTTTCTGTGCTACTCCAGGATTTCTTGGGTGGGTAGCAAGACAGCCCCATTGGGTGGGGGGGAGCTCTTGCTGCTATGTGGGGGAGAGTTCGGTGGGCCCACATGGAGGCGCTCATCAATCCCCCTGGACCGGGGGGGGACCGCATGGAGTACCGCCGCCGGGCACCGTGGGGCACTCAAACATTTTACTCGAGACCCCCGGATGGGGAAAGGGGGTTGCACGGAGTGCCGCTTCCGGGAAGTGTGGTGGCGCTCAGGGATTTTAACTATAACCCCCCCGGATTGGGTGTGTGTGTGCATGGAGTGCCACTGCTGAGTGGCACTCAGCAACTTAAATTTACCCCCCCAGATGGGAGGGTGGCTGCATGGAATGCTGCTGCTAGGCAGCGTGGCAGTGCTCAGGGATTTTAACTTTACCCCCCCGGTTTTGGGGGGGGGCTGCATAGAGTGCCACTGCAGGGCACCACGGCAGCGCTAGAGCCTTTTACTTGAAACCCCCGGATGGGGGGGGCATATGGAGCACAGCTGCTGGGCAGCGTGGCGGCACTCGGCAACTTAAATTTACCCCCCAGATGGGGGTGGGCGCACGGAGCACCGCTGATGAATGCACGGCGGTGTTCAGGGATTTTACCTTTAAACCTCCCCGATGGGGGGGGCTTTATGGAGTGCCGCTGCCGGGCAGCACGGCAGCGCTCAAGAATTTAAATTTAACTCCCCCCCCCCGTATGGGAATTTAACTTTTAACTCCCCCACATGGGGGAGAGGGGGCACATGGAGCACTGCTGCCGGGTCTGGACTTGTACTTTAACACACACACACACACACACACACACACACACACACACACACACACACACACACACACACAGAGATGGGGGCAGGGGCGGAATATGGGGTCAGGCACCGTAGGGTTCTTTTCCCATGGGGAGAGCTCCTGGGGATGCTGGGGGCCCACAACAGAGGTGGGGATGCAGGGGGCCCTGCCATGTGAGTCCCTTCATGGGGGGTAGTCAGTGTCTCTCTGCAGGAGCCCCATGGAAAGGGGGTGCAAGCTCATGGTGGTTTGCTTTACCCACCCTTGTGGGGGGAATCAAGTCTAAGCCACTTGGGGGGCCTGGGACACTGCCGTGGGAAAATGGGAAGGGTGACCTGCTCCAAGCGTAACTTGGGAGTGGGCGGACCTTCAATCCCCGCATGCACGGTAAAGCGGCAGCATACTCACCTCCATGCCCGTTAATTGAAACTCTTCTTGTTTATCAGTACAAGTTGCAGGGTCATCATGGCACCTACCAAGTCTGCTCATGGTGGCAGGGGTTCCCAGGCTGGCCAGGTCACTAGGGCCTCAGCCCCTTCTGGGAAAAGGGTGCATCCCCAGACCCCAGGCAAGGGTTTCTGCCACCATGGGGGTGAGAAGGGGCCAGGGGAAGCGCTCCGAGGTACACCATGCAGGACGTCACACAGAGGATAGCCATCACACTGCAGACGGTTCAGGCTCAGAGCTTTGGAGAAGCAGCGGGGGGCCCTCCCCCCACAAAGCAGTGGCAGAATTGGAAAGGAATTAAGCCTGCTGGAAGCAGATTGGGTGGTCCCGAGGCAGACACACAGTATGCTGAGAGCCAGAGGAGCATACACAAGGCAGACATCAGGAGCTCAGTGGGAGGGATGCAAGCAGACACAACAGATGCACCAGAGACAAATGGGATGATGGCCGTGCCCATGCACCAAGGTGAGGGGTCCACGGGTCCCGCAGTTGCTGGAACTGTAGGGTCCATGGGCCCAGGGGGCTCTGTGGGTCTGGGAGGCCCTGCACAAGTTTGTAATGAGAGCATAGCAGTGGGTCCTACAATGGCGGGTACTGGGAGGCCGTGGGCCATGGGGTCCTGGGACAGGTTGTTAATACTGGCATAGCAGCTGGGCCAGAAGTTGCCAGTATGGGGAATACCTGGCGCTTGTCCATTGGGGCCCAGGTCGGTGTCACAGACACGGCAGCAGGGCCCAATCCTGTGGTTGAGGGACAAGTGTCACGCTGGTACTGGGAAAAATTGTCCGTGCTGTTGTTAGATGCCAGTGGGGCTATCCCCATGTGGGACACATCTGTAGTTTGTGCTGAGACACAGGCTACTTATGTGCGGCCCTGTTTTACTCCGGGTTTGCACGCCTATTCCATTCCCATCTCGCTGCCCGGTGATCATTTATCTCTGCCAACCAAAGAAAAAATATGGAGAGGTGAGTTTCTCCACATGTTTATGTTGTTACACTGGGAGGAGCCGGGCTACGAGAGCGCAGAGGCTGACAAAAGGGGAAAGTGCAAGCGCAAGAAGCCATTTGTACCCAGGACTTGGGAGAAATGGTCCACCTGTTTTTATATTTACATGGGAAGGGGGAGTGGCATATAAATTCCCAAGTAGGACTTGGCAGTTTATTCAGTATGCCGTGACCATCCAGAAGGCCTAC
Source organism: Sphenodon punctatus (assembly GCA_003113815.1). Taxonomy (NCBI): domain Eukaryota; kingdom Metazoa; phylum Chordata; class Lepidosauria; order Sphenodontia; family Sphenodontidae; genus Sphenodon; species Sphenodon punctatus. The sequence continues at coordinate 38,155 of QEPC01000582.1, forward strand.
GGTGATTTTGGGGGGATGGCCTGGCTCGAATACGATGAGATGTTTCATCACAGGGTGGCGTCTAACGCCCACATGCGCTGGGACATTATTGACTACAATATGCATTCACAAATCATGGCCTGGCACCGCCCTGTTGCTGGCATCTGTACGGAGACCGGAGTGGTGATCCCAGGGTCTTCAAAGGCACCTTCGGGGAAGCAGGTATGCTGGGCGTACAATGGGAAGGGGTGTTTTTGTTCTCAGTGCAAATACTCTCATTTCTGATCCAGCTGTGGAGGTTGTCACCCTGTTTCATTCTGTCATAAGGGGCGCCCTGAACCAGGAAAGCAGAGGTTTGCTAATGGGGGCCTGAAGCAGGAATGGCTCAGGGGCAGTGGGTCACACCAACCGGGCAGGGGCGCTGGGTCTGATGCCTACACCAATCAGGCTTGAGGTTCTCCACCCTCTTTTGCGGCGTTACCCAAATAGGGTCAATGCTGACTATTTGTGGCGGGGGTTTTCAGAGGGTTTTGAGATCCCGTACGCGGGCTAGCTGGTTAACCTGACGGCTAAGAACCTCAAGTCTGTGCGAGGAATGGAGGGAGTGGTATAGAATAAGATAGGGAAGGAGGTAGTTACTGGAAGGGTAGCAGGTCCCTATGATGCCCCTCCTTTCTCTTCCTTGCGATGCTCCACGCTGGGGATAGTGCCAAAAAAGGCACCTGGGGAGTTCCGTTTGATACATTATCTGTCTTACCCCAGAGGCAGTTCTGTTAATGATGGGATTGACCCCGTGCTGTGCTCATTACAGTACACATTGTTTGATGCTGCCATGTGTGCTGTGCGGGCAAGTGGCAAAGGGGCACTCATGAGGAAGTGTGACATAAAGTCAGCTTTCCACCTCCTGCCGGTATCCCCAAAGGATTTTGACCTGTTGGGCTTTTAATTAAATGACCAGTTTTTCTATGATAAAGCCATGCCCATGGGCTGTGCCATTTCCTGCACGGCATTTAAGCGTTTCAGCTCCATGCTGGAGTGGACAGTCAGGGTCCGGGCTGGTTTACCTTCCATATCACACTATCTCGATGATTATCTTTTCTCAGGGCAGGCAGGTACCCAGGACTGCACCTATTTAATGGATGTGTTTGCTACGGTTGCGGGCGAATTGGGCGTCCCATTGGTCGAGGAGAAAACCGAAGGGATAATAATTGATACAGTGTCTTGCACATATAGTCTCCCTCTGGACAAGCTAGCTGTATTGCGGGGGCTGCTCACAGACACTTGGTCGCTAGGAAGGTGACACTGAGGGCCTTACAAACTTTACTCGGTCACCTCAATTTTGGATGTAGGGTGGTAGCCCCAGACCAGGCTTTCTGTGTGTGGCTAGGCCAAGCAACTGCAGGACTGACAGTCCACCCCCCCCCATATAAATAACTAAGGGTATCAGGGCTGACCTCTTTATCTGACTTATGTTCCTCCAGAACTACAATGGAATTTCCCTGTGGCGAGGGGTACGGCTACTAGAGGCCAACATGCAGGTGGTATCTGATGATGCAGGTGGGATTGGCTTTGGGGTGTTCTTTCAGGGTAGCTGTTGTGCCCAACACTGGCCACTGTAATGGGCGGCCAGTGACCTTATCAGGGACGTAAGTTTCCTTGAGCTCTTCCTGCTCCTGGCGACTTTGGAGTTCTGGGGTCAATGCTTTCGGCACTCCCACATAGTTTCTGGTCCGATAACCAGGCAGTGGTGTAGGTGATCAACCACCAGTCCAGTAAATCCAGCAGAGTTATGGTTTTGGTCCGCTGGTTTCTGCTGAAGTGCCTTTCCATTAATATGTATTTCTCAGCCAAATATATGCCCGGTGTTCACAATGATATTGCTGATTCTCTATCTCGTGTTCAGATGGAGCAGTTCCGTTCTCTGGTGACCAGCGCCAGCATTAGGGTGGGTGAACGTGGTTCAGAAGTTCAGAGTTTGGGCCGAACTCAGCCTGTTCGGATGACCAAACCGAACGTCCGAACCAAATGCTTGAAGGGCTGAACAGTTCGGAAAAGTTCGGATGAGTTTGGAGGTGGGAAAAAAAGTGGCTGGATGGCGGGAAAAACCTGACTGGAGGTGGGATGCAGCTGAGAAGCAGATTTCCTGGCACCAGGGGTGGAGACCAGGAGTGGTTTCAGGGTCAAACAAAAAAAAAAGTTTGAATTCAGTTTCAGTTTCGGTATTGATAGCGCTATTTTCAGTTATTCAGCTAAGTTCGGCCGAACCAAACTCCGCCAAACCGAACAGCCAAACCCGAACTTGGATTTTGGACCGAACAACCAAATGTCCGAACATCCGAACCGTGTTCTGTTCACCCATCCCTAGCCAGCATCGACCTGGAGGTGATGCGGGCAGCCTTGTGGAGTCTTGGGAGCGAAGGATAGATGAGGGCATTAGAGTCGCCATTTCGAGCTCTACATGGTGAGTTTACATGTCCTCTTTCAGGGAAATCTGTAGCTGCCTCTCAACCCACGGGTTTCAGGAGTCATGACCCATCCCCACCTGTTATGTGGAGTGGTTTGTGGTGCATTTGAGTGGCCGTGGGCTAGCATCAAGCACCATACAGTGTCGCCTAGCGGTTATCACCTTTTTCAGCAAGGCACGGGGGGTTGCCGACTGGAGCACGAGTTATCGACTTCACAGGGCTGTCGACTGGGCCATGGCTGGGCCATGGAGTGGGGACCATGAAGGGTTACCCGCCAACCAGTATCAGTTGACACACTGGCTCGCTTGTTGGCCATGCTTCCTTGCATTTGATCATCCCCCTATGAGGGGTTGATTTTCTGGGCAGCCTTTTCAACTGCATTTTTGGGGCATTGTGGATCAGTGAACTGGTGCCCTCCTCCCAGGGTGATTGTAGGGACATTGCCCTGCAGTTTGGGGATGAAACTTGTGCCCCCGACACTATCACTATCATGATTCGGCGATCTAAGGCCGATCAGTGGGGGAGGGGTCAGCAATTGAGGTTCCACCGGGTCATGGTCGGGGTGGTGTGACCGGTGGTGGCAATGGAGGAATATTAAAAGCTCGCCTGCCTTTAGAGGCCCCTCTTTTCATGCATTTTGCTGGGGCATATTTGACAAAAATTCAATTCCAGGCCATTTTTAAGAAAGGTTTGGCGGCACTGGGAATGTCACCTACTGGTTACGGTTCACATTCTTTCAGAATTGGGATGGCTTCCATGGCAGTCTCAGGGGACCTGCCTGCCTTACAGATTATGGCCATAGGCTGATGGCGGTCTGGCGCCTATCGCACCTGTGAGGCCTTTCGCCCCCCCTCCAGTCGGTTCAGCATATAAATATTACTACTGTTGTGTTTTGTTATCTGCAGGCGCTGATCGGTTGCCAAGAGTATGGCTCTGGGGGCACAGCATAGTACGGTGGACCAAATGCCACGTGGCTAATTCTGACTTCAGTATACAGCTGGATTGTGCGCTACATGCCCGCCGCTACTGGTTTGGGTGCAGTGATATGTGCTGGGAGCACCTGATGCCTTCGCTCCTCCGCAGGGCCGAACGGTTCGGGCCGCCTACCATCCGGATCATCCTTCTGGGTGAAAATGATCTCGGATTGCACAGCGCATGGGAGCTCACGGGCGCAATGAAGGATAAGATCTCTGAATTGGTGGATTAGTGGCCTCAAGCACTCATTTGGTGGTCAAATTTGCTTGCCTGTAGGTTCTGGCGGTATACCATGATGCCGGACAGGATAGAGCGCGCCAAGCAAAAAAAA
>QEPC01000582.1:73562-91780 GCA_003113815.1 Sphenodon punctatus
GGGGGGGGGGGGGGGGGGGAAGAACAGTACCTGGGTAGCTCTCCTGCCCTATTCCAGCCAGGGAGCTTGGTGGCAGCTACAGGGACAGGAGAAGCAGGGGATTTGGCTGGCAATTTCTAGAAGAAGGCTTGGTGGTTGCTGGATCAGGGGTGGGAAAGAAGCCCCTTGAACGTGCTGCCCTAGGTGGCTGCCTGTGTACTGTGTGAAACCTAGATTGTAGTGCCAGCCCTGAATGGGTCGCTGGCTTGGGGATGTGAGAAAGGGACATGGGGTCAGGTCCGGGAGGAGTTTCTGGCTTAGGAAAGTGAAATAAGACATAGGTCCGGCTCAATGGGTTCACTAGCTTAGGGAAGGGATCACTGGATTGAGGAAAGGGTAACAAGGCATAGAAATGGGCTTGGGGGAAGTTGCTGACCTGTGGGATGGGAATAAGGCATGGCATTGGTTCAGGGGGTTTACTGACTTGGGGGAGAAGTTGCTGGCTTGGGAAATGGGAGAACGAGGCTTTTGGGGACTCATTATTTTCCCCTGGGCTGGGTCTGGCTGCAGTACTGGAGACTGTAGTTCAGAGACAGTAGTGACCTTGGTAGATGGGAAGGACTCATTACAGGTTACCCAGGCAGGTGGTTAAACTGAGTCAGTGAACAGCCCAGTTTTGAGCTGGATACGTGCTGCAGTTTTTGGGGTCAGGTTTGAGACCTCAGATTCAGATACCATGTTTTGTGGGAAATTTTAGGTCCACTCAGAACTTAAATACAAAGTCTGTGTATTTGTGTTTTGAATATGGAAGACATAAAGGGCTTTTGCATTTGTGTTTTGCCAAAACCCAAATGCACAGCCCTAGTCTATTTACAGTTCCTGGATCCAGTTCCTGGTCCCAAGCACTGAAAAACTGAGCTCAGGGTAAGGAAGCAGGGATGAGGGCATGCCCACAAGGATAAGGGACAGATCTATCCACTAGGGATGGATGAACAGAACGGAGTTCGGAAATTTGGTTCGGTTTGAAATTCGAGTTCGGAAATTCGGTTCGGTTCGGTTTGAAATTCGAGTTCGGTTCGGAAGTTCAGTTCGGTCAATCGAACAGACTGAATTCGGTCGAATTCCGAACTTCCGAACCAAGTTCAGTCATTCAAAACCAGGTTTTTTGGTGTGTGTTGCCACTAGGGATGGGCGAACAGAACGGAGTTAGAAAATTCGGTTCGGTTTGAAATTCGAGATCAGTTCGGTGACCGAACAGACTGAGTTCGGTCCGAACTCCGAACTTCCGAACCGCGTTCACCCATCCCTACTAGCCACAGATCCTGGATCTTCTTGACCCTCCTCTTTCTGAGCACACCCATTAAGCACTCCTGCCTACAACTTCTATGTGGCCTTCAGAACTTGTACTGATTTTCAAAGTGGCCTCTGAGAAGGGAAAGCATTCCCAACCCTTGATCTAAGTGCTATACAAAACATCTAAGGCCACTTTCAGACCGCCCCCCCCCTTCCACCCCTGCGTATATTCTGGCTGCGGGAGGGACTGCGTAGCCAGGATATGCACGGGATGCATCTGGTCTGAAGGCCCCCCCGCACGGTTTTGCCGACAAACACCCACACAGAGCAGGGATACAACACCCCCTTCCCCCCCCAGCAAAGCTGCATGGGAGGTGGGGCTTTTAGACCGGTAGCACACCGTACATATCCTGACTGCGCATACCCTCCTGCAGCCAGAATATGTGCTGGGGGTGGGGGAGGTCTGAAAGCGGCCTAAACCATTTTAAGGGTATCTTGCTATGGTTCTAAAGCAATTCAATACACCCCCACCCCCCTATTGACATCCCATCTTCACCATTACATTTGAATGTACATTTTCAATTACAATTTGCTTCTCTTGATCATCTCAGTAATGTCTAATGCATTGTCTGTCAAGCATGATCTCTCTTTAACACTGGTTCATTTTTAATTAAAATCTCTCTTTTTCATGGTTGAGATCCTTTATCAATTATTTTAAGTCATGTGTATTATCCGTGACTAGAATAGAGACTAGAAACATAGACTGATTTATCTGTCTACTTTTAAAAGCTGCTGATGCAAAATGGTCATTTAAAATGTTATATTTAGATATGATCTTGCTTAGATGTCATATTATGACTTTTTAAAAAAGTATTGATATATAAATTAATTTGAGAAAGGTCTCTTTTTCTAAAACACATGTTTTTGATATCTCACATAAGGCCAAAAATGGGGGATATTGTTCTATGCTAAGCTCAATAATGTACAAGCAGCAATAATGCTGTGAGCTCAGCAATACACATAACTACTAATATTGCTTGTGAATAATCTGGGCATGCTCCTTGATCCGCAGCTCTGCCTGGATTCCCAGGTGGGGACTGTGGTGAGGAATGTGTTCTGCCAATTACATCTGGTGCAACGACTTTGGCCATATATTTCAGATAATGACCTGGCCACAATCACCCATGCTTTCACTACCTTGAGTTTGGACTATTACAATGCACTCTATGTGGGGCTACCTATGGTGATGGTCCAGAGACCGCAACTAGTGTAGAATGCAGCAGCCCATCTCCTTACGGGGACGGGTCGCCATAAGTACATTACACCTGTGCTCTGGGCTCTGCACTATCTGCCTATAATCTTCCAGGCCCAATTCAAGGTATTGCTTTTGACTTATAGAACCCTATACAGCCTTGACCTGACTTACCTGTGGGACCTCTCACTCTCCATGCTCTGGAGCAGCCTCTGCAGTCCACTGGGAATGCCCTTCTCAAGGTGCCCCGTGTGGCCCGGGGGCGGGGCACGATGGAGAGGGCGTTCTTGGTGGCCGCACCTAGGCTGTGCAACTCCTCCTGGTGGAGGCCTAGGTGACCCTGGATCTCCCCTCCTTCCATCATATGTGTAAAACCTGGCTGTTCTGCCTGGCTTTTGGTGAGGGAGATGGGGTGTAGGGTGGGATGGGAGGGAGATGGGGTGGAGGGCGGTGGAGGGGAACTGGTTAGGGAAGGGGGGATGATTTGTTGTTAAGTCCTTTCCTTTATAATGTGTCTTTTAATTGTGTTACTTTTAGCTTTTATTTTTGTTTATTGCGTTGTAAGCCGCCCCAAGCTGCCTAAAGCAGGAGGGGTGGGGTAAAAATGTTTTAATAAAATAAATAAACAAACAAACACCTCCACCTAGTTGTATGTGCATGGGAAATTCCTAACAAGAAGTTTATGGCTGACACTAGGTAGGGTATAGGGAGAAAGGTTCAAGGCAGTCCTACACGTACACAAGGCAATTGCAGAACTAAGGCCATCTTGCCTATGGAACGAAGTGTACACCTTGGTCAAGGCAGTGGCCTTCTCACTCCTAGAAGATCAGATGAATCCTCCAAAGCTCCTTCTCTCCACCAGGCACAGAAATGCCCCCTCTTGTCACACACATACTGCAGGTCACAGCCTGGATCATACAGCATGGTCAGGGTACGTTGGTCTTGTTCCCCACCAATCAACTGACTGGCAGAAAGTAGGAGTTCACCTCCCCACCCCTCACCCAACTGGGCTGCAAGGTAAGCAGGGGGAGGGGAGCAAGCAGTGTGGTGTTTTCCTCTGGGCAGCAAGACAGTGACACCTTGGCCCAGCCCTGAACAGAAATACATTCCCTGACCTCATGAAGGCAAAAGATGGAATATAAACCTCACAATTTAGGACGATAGCTTTTAGGCCCTTTTCACATGAGACACACACACACCCCTTGGCCACATGGGCGACTGGGAGAGTGAGGGGGGGCATCCATGTGACCGCTGGTGGGGATGGGTGGGGGTGCATGTGCAATCCTGCGCTCCACCACCTCCACCCATCCCCCACACACAGAGGCATTGGAGACAACGGAGGTGTCACCATGCATGGAGATTGGTGGAGATGGGTGTGCATCCACGTGACTGGCCCCAAACGTGCCACACACTCGCCAGTCGCCACTGCCTCCACCCATCCTACCCACACCTCAGCTTCTCCCGGGCCCATTTGAAATGGTACTTAAACAATAGGATGGGACCTCTGAGTGAGGAACATTATTCCACGTATGCTTAAACTTAGGGTGAAAACAGACATGCACCTTAACTCCGCTTTAACGCCACTTTAATATTTCTTATGCGTGTTGCAGGGCTGCATAGAACACCAATACAGCCCTGCAACATGCATATGAAATGTTAAAGTGGTGTTAAAGCGGAGTAATGTGCATGTTTGTTTTCACTATTAGTGGGATTCCTGCACTTTCCTTTGCTGTATCCAGAGTTGTTTGTTGTTGAAGACAGGACTTTGGGCTAAATGAACACAGATCTAACTTGGTATGGCAACTCTAAAGACATCCTTAAGGTGTGTGCACACGTGTCTGCAGGAGACAAGGCCATGAGGATACTAACCTTACACTTGCTATGCAGGTTCACCATGGAGAAAAGACGCTGCTGAACCATCCTGCAGTATGTTATAGTGTGTGAATTTGAGTCTAGTGGATACAAACTATTTGTCTGGAGTTAGCCCTTTTGGTTGAATAGATGTGTGAGTGCTATTACTAAGGACCTCTCTATTACAGAGAGCACAATCCTCACCCAGAGCTCTCCCCAGACACTACAGCTTGTTACACCAAAACAGGATACCGTCAAGACAGTTTTACACCTATATATGCACATAACTTGTACATTTAAAAAGTACATTTAAAAAGTTGTGGCCCTGGAGATTCTGATCTGTTGGTTTACTAGAATACCACTTTACTGTCACCAGCCATCAGCAAAGTTAAAAATAGGTTTAGAAATTCAGATGGGAAAAGAGCAGGCAATGAATGCTTTGTCAATAGCAAAAGATTTCTTTGTGATGCAAATACTTCTAGTAATAAAGAGCAGCAGAAGAGAAAAATGGAAAAGAATAAGGCATGTAAACAGCACTTGTTTGAGCTACAATGCTGTTAAAAGTTTTCCAGAAGGCATCAGCTTGTTTTTAAATTTATGTATCAGACCAAGCCAGACTTTGAAAGAAGCATGCAGCAAAGAGCTTTAGAAGGATTATTTCCTCTTGTCTTATTCCACTTTCTTTCTTTAGGCCTTTTTGGCTGTTGTTCAGAAGATACCACACAGTATATAATATATTACATACTCTCTGTGTTGGACATACCTTTTGTAATGGCTTTGGCAATGGGGATGTCCAAATTTGTGAAATGTCATGCTCAAGAAAGTGACAAGCTCTGTAGGCTGGAAGTCTGGATGCTCAGCTTGTTAGTATAGTAAGAGTCAAGAAAGTGTTCTGCAAATTTCCAGGTATGCTTTAATTTTGCCATTGCACCTCAGCTCTGACATAAATTTTAGATAGTCTTGACTTGGTCAGGATGTTGGTAAGCCTTGGGCACGATCCTTTTGGCACTTACAACACCCTACAATTAAGTCATCCATATCTGATCAGCAATCTGTAGCTTCCATTGTTCCCAGTAACCCCATCTACACCAACCAAACACATAGGTTCAAGCCGACCCTTACAACACCCTACAACAAAACGTTTGTAGAGGAGATGCAGTTTCTCCCAGACTGGGAGAAACAAAATCACACAGGAAACAAAATATCTGCAGGTTTCAACATCTCTCCTCCTTGTGCACCTACTGTTATGGAATTTTGGGCCCCTAAACATCTTGGAGCCTTGTGCCCCTCTTCCATCCAAATTTGATTGAAATGAGTCAACATGATCAAAAGTTAAGTATATTGGGGACAGGGAAAGGGGACATACACACAGGGGAATTGGACGAGCTTTCTTTCTTTGGAAACTCAGGACAAAAATTAGGCCATTTTTATTCTTTCTACAATTCCAGTGTTGCTCTCATTCCTGCTGAAGCAGAATGATCAAGAATAAATAGAATGATTACTTTAAATTAAGTTTATTGTGTTTTGACAGACTCCCAGCATTTTATTTTCTTTGAAAAAAAATGTTCTTCCTGCCTAAGAATAAATCATTCTCCTATAGCAAGTTCTCCCTCTGTTTTTCCTCTTTGAGGCTGAAGTATCATCTCTGGCGTTGAAGTGCAGTTTTACCATTAGAATCCAGATGAGTGCAACATTTCATCCTTTCACATTTGTTCTTTGAAATGCAATTAACTTTAGTATATGCCAAGCATCGTAACAGATTCTCCTTCCCACCTCCCCTCACCTGCCTGGAGGGACAAACTACAGCCCAGTTTCCAAGATATAGCTAACTGCATTCTGTAGTGATTAACAATCAATGATGCCAACAGGGTGATAAAAGACTTGATACCCTGTAACTGGTCAACAAGGAACATTACATTTCAGGAGAAACTCAGCCAATTTTTATTTTTTCATTTTCATTTCATTTTTAATTTGTATCCTGCTCTCTCTGGCGGAAGGCGACTCGAGGTGGCTCACAACAAAAATAGAAATACACAAAACAACACTTCACAATAAATAACCAAAAAAAATCATGTCCAAATATGGACTAAACAGAAATTCAATACAGATATTAACAAATCATCATTCAATACATCAAAACTTATCCTCATTATCCCGTCCAATATTTCTATTTACCCCATCCCTGCTGCCACCAGAAAGGGGCAAATCTACAACTTCCCTCCCCACTTCTCCCACCCTCACATAATTCAATACAGCACTAATACATCATCATTATTACAATATATCACAACCTCTCAACATCAGCCTTTCCATATACTCCATCCCTGCTGCCACCAGGGAGGTAGCCCATCAACTCCCACCCATGCTCCTGCTCTCACCAGGAAGGGGGGGAAATTCTCATCCCAAATTGCAGTAACATATTCAATACGTAACAATAAATCATATACATATTCCTGCTCTAAGTTCAATATCATTCTCCACTCCCCTCCTTATCCCACAAAGATTTAAGGAATTATTTATATTATATCTGCAGCATACAACAAGTGGAAATCATCCCTTCCATCTCTAAACTAACTCCAAGATCATACCCCACTATCTTAACCCCCCAGCACCCCCTTGCCACTCTTACCATGAACCCCCCCCTTCCCCTTCTGCTCTCAGCAGGAGGCAAATACCTTGCTTTACCAATTCCCCCTCCCACCATACTCTTATGGGGTCAACCTTCCCTCCTGGCCCCACCCGGTGGGCCCATCTGAAGGGCCCAACCAAAGGGCACATCCCTTTGGCCGTGTCCCCGGCTCTTGTGTGAGCAGCCCAGAAACTAACCAGCCCCAGCCACTGCTCACACGCGGTGGCAGCCGCTGACATCTAGGTGTCAGTGCAGGTTCTGGCACACAAGACCACACCCCCTCAATAAGAGTCTCAAGACGGGCGCTGGCCAAAGTCCGTCCCTCTGTCCCAGGTAAGCATTTTCCCCACCAGCTATCCACCGCTGCTGCACCTCATGACACTCACAGCAGGAGTCCCATCACACACAGTTTGTTCCCAGCCCGGGGGGTTGCAGCTTGCCTCTCCTTAGTTCCAGCACCTCTCATAGAGCTTTCCAGACAAGAACCCGACAGCCACCCAATTCAGTACAACAGGACTCACATACATACTATGCCCAAGGAGTGGAGAACCTCTGGCCCACGGCTGTTTTTTTATATCTGGACCATTTCCAACTCCTGGATTGGACCTGTTGGTGCAGTCCCTACCCTCAAGGACTGAAACAGGGATCTTGGTAGAAGGAATTGGAAACGATGAGTTATAGACTCAGAGATTGGGGATGGATCCATAACACGGATCCATGATCTGGACCATAAACATCCTTCCCTCCATTTTGAACACATGTTTCAACCCCTACCCAGTCCACGGAACTTGTTCTAATTTTCAGTGGTCCATGGGGTAGTAACGGTTCCCTGCCCTTGCTAAACACAGTTATTTTGAAGCAATCTGATGAAGACAAGTACATTGCTGCTGTTTGGTATGCCCCCTAATTCAGATGGAATCCTTCTAATTTTGGAACTCTACTTGTTTTCTGTGCATGGATGAAATGGGGGTGGGTAGGGTGCTAAGAGTTTTTCTCCCTCCTGGTGTCTCAAGCATCCACATGCATCTGCATGGGGCATTCACAACCACCCAGACAGACCAACCATGCACATGCAGTCTTCCTGCGAGAGCTGCTGGGGGCTTGAGCCTCTGAGCGGCAGAGGCTGGCCAGGTGCTCATGAGACACCTGTGCTGGAGTGGAGCAGGTATCGTGCTGCTGGCCAGGGTCAGCATGAGGATACTGTTGTGCTGGGATTTTCAGAGGTTGACCTTGTTCCCCCATCAGCCCTATTTTAGAAAATTTCTCCTTGCACGACAGTCTCTAAGGTCTCCTCAACAATGGAGTATTTAAAAGGTAATGTTTTTGAATTGTATTTATGTCATGGGGAGTTATGAATCCAGAAATGATGTATATTGTGGGAAGGTCATGATGATGACAAAGAGGTTTGTTTGAACCACTGATTTATAAGCCAATAAACTTATTGCATGTGGTGTTTGCTCACCTTAGCCAGGAAATTAGCATTGTAAAACCTCAAAAGCCAGGACAATCAGCCTGCATAGGTAAGAGAGGCCACCTGGGTAAACTTAGGTTAAGGCTATACAATAGCTAAATGACCAACAATGGATGTTAATCAAAAACTCAAAGTAGACCTTGGGGGCAATCCAATGGCCTGCATAAGTCGCCCGCAGGTGCCACGCTCAGACCAGAATGTGCGGCTCACATGAGCGCACCCATTCTGGCCTGAGCATGGCACCTGCATGTGGCATACGTGGACCATTGGATTTCCCCCAGAGTTAATAGGCATGCTTAAAACACAAAGAGGAATGCTTGACACTATCAGTGTGAAGATCATAGCTCCCGGTTAAGATGTAGCGTGCCTCTCTGTGAACATCAGAGAGAAGACCTTGGCCCTCTGGAACAGGGAAGAGGTAAGGGAACCTGATCAGTTAAGCTAGAATTTTCTTACACACCTGCTGTATTTACTTTGAACCTGTATAATCTGTTTTAGTTTTAGTATAAAAAACTTTCTCATTATAAAGCTTGTGTATGTGTGCTTACTGGCACTGAGACAGGGGATTCTTGGTTTAACACCAAGACAAGCCTAGCCAATTTACTTTTTTGATAACTGTGGAGCCATGAGATACAGGAGACAAATGGTTAACCCCTTAGAGGCCAGCACACCCTGGGGAGAGTGGTGCCCAGTGGCTACTGTAAGAGGGGTAATGGAGTTGTGGCTGGTCCAGTGGTCCTTTGGAGGACAGCCAGAGAGAAGAAGTGTATCCAAAAATCCCAATCACAGTTTAGATTAGATTTTTTGACTTCCCCTTATTCACCTTTCAGTTTTCCTCAAATTTCTTCCAAGGGAAAGAATTAATGCCTGCTACCAACATTTCCTCTGAGCGGAGGGAAAAGAGAAACTCCTAGCCATGCTGCATGCTGGTGCAGGCACTGGAGAGAGAGAGAGAGAGAGAGAGAGAGAGAGAGAGAGAGAGAGAGCAGTCAGTTTGCTTCCTACAGTCTTACAGAGACTAGAGATCTTTTCCCTCAGGGGCAGAGGTGTGGCTACAATGAGTGCATTCCCACATAATATATATTAAAATGCTGCTTTTCCTAAATGCAGTCAATTTCAAAATGCACTTAAATAAACCCAGGCACTATTCACATTTGGTTTATTTAAGCACATCTTGAAACTGACTGTATTTAGGAAGCAGCATTTTCACTCTACAGCACCCCGTTTCCCCGGTTCCCGGAGAAAGGAGAGGAGCGGAGCCAGAGCCGGGGAAGCGAGGTGCTGCATAACTGGGGCTGGGCAGGGCATGGAATGGTGGCCGCCCAAAAATCCTACTGGCGATAGTCTGTCTAAATAACAAGAGGAACTCAGGGAAAGCAGAGACACTCCCTCCCCTCCCCCAAGCAATGTGGCTGGTGTCAGAACCAGAGTGAGCACCTCGCTCGCTCCCAGGCAGCTTGAAACAATGCAGAGGCTATTCCCGGTGGTAGGTTCCCCTTGCTCTCTCAGGCTCTAGTCAGTTACATACACAGCGCCTCGCTTCCTGGGCTCTAGGCTCCTGGAAAGGGGAGAGGAGCTGAGCCGAGAACCAGGAAGTGAAGCGCTGACATGTAACTGACGAGGCTAGTCAGTATCGTGTCCGTTACACAGCCCCTCGCTTCCCCTGCTCTAGGCTCCCAGAGAGGGGAGAGGAGCTCAGCCAGGGGAAGCGAGGTGCTGTGTAACTGACATTCTGACAATAGGATTTATGCGGGTCAGTTCAAATGCGTGCTTGTAAAGGTAGCTTTTGGCTGCCCCTCAATGCGCTTGAAAAACAAACATAAGAGCTGCAAAATAAGTGCGTGGAGTCTTTCCCACATCATTCTACTATGCGGGGGAAAGAAAAAAGCACTGATTTAATGTACGTGGGAATGTGCTCAATAAGTGCAGCCACACCAGGGCACATAAGCTTGGAGGGCCCGACACACATGCATATGTACACTGGAACAGATTCCCCCAGCAGGTACTCGATCCATCCTCTGCACCAGGGCCCACTCTCACCTAACTATGCCACTGCTCGGTGGTGGCCTTTGTTTGTCCATCAGCTGGTAAAATCCCTACTGGATTTTGTGCTGGAGGCTTCCCTTACCAGATTTAAAGGGCTATTACAGCCTCTTATGCTTCTCTTGGTGCATCCATTTTCATGTAACAACTCTCTTTTCTGCTCTATAACATTGAAACCTCCTTTGTGGGTAGTAACAGATATCACACTACCACTCCCCAGGTACAAACAGGTTCCTTTTATTCGTGGACTTCTCCTCAGACCCTCTCCCTATTCTATTTCTCACAGAGTTTTCTTCAGACATCTGGGCAACCTACCACCTTTCCTGAATCAGTGTTTTTGTCTAGTCAGGCCACTTTCAGGCCTACTAGACCCGTAAAAACTTGATTTCCTCTTTTATTTTTCCTTCTCACACCTTCTGGTTTCTCTCTCTCTCTCTCTCTCTCTCTCTCTCTCTCTCTCTCTCTCTCTCTCTGAGGCTCTCAGTCCAACTTTATACTAAAGGTAGCATACCTACAACATCCTGCTGTTCTCTGGGGACTATACCTCTCAGCATTCCCAGCCAGAGGGAACATCATTTGTTAACATTTGTAAACATCATTTGTTAACATTTGTAAACATCATTTGTTAACATTTGTAAACATCATTTGTTAACATTTGTAAACATCATTTGTTAACATTTGTAAACATCATTTGTTAACATTTGTAAACATCATTTGTTAACATTTGTAAACATCATTTGTTAACATTTGTAAACATCATTTGTTAACATTTGTAAACATCATTTGTTAACATTTGTAAACATCATTTGTTAACATTTGTAAACATCATTTGTTAACATTTGTAAACATCATTTGTTAACATTTGTAAACATCATTTGTTAACATTTGTAAACATCATTTGTTAACATTTGTAAACATCATTTGTTAACATTTGTAAACATCATTTGTTAACATTTGTAAACATCATTTGTTAACATTTGTAAACATCATTTGTTAAAAAGCCCATTTGAGGGCTTGTCCAGTCACATAACTTGCCTTCCAGTTGCAAACATTCTATCTCCTTCAACCTATGTAGGCTACTCTTTTCTTGGCAGAATGCATTGGCAGCAATAGGTAAAATCAAACAAGGCGACAGCCCATTGGAGTCCGTGTTCGGTCCATACAGGCACTACGCAGCTCCTAATGACATGTTCTGTGTCCAGCCTAACAAACGGGCAGGCCCCTGCCTGTATTTCATGGGCATGTGGCAGCTTCCACCAGTGGCACTAGTGATCTCCCTTCCTGCAGCCGCCTCTCAGATGAGAGGTAGACTGTGGGGGAAGGGAGATCTCTAGTGCACCTCACAGCTGAAAGCCAGTCACTGGGGATGGAGATGCTACCGCTACCACCTCTCCGCTGCCCTTGCGTGCTAGGTGGTTTTCCATGGTGCTGGCAAACCTGGATGCGAGCAAGGCTGTGAGCAAACTTTATTGATGAGACACAGACATGGGCACCCATTAACACTGATTGGCCCGCACAGTGGACCTGTGAAGTCCCTGGACTCTGCCTTAAGTAGTTCTGTGATGACTACGTGGAGGCCACATGTAGGACACCTAATAGACAGAGATGAGGGAATGTACTTGGTGAAGGCTAACGTGGGCTATTGTCTCGTTTGATTCCACCAAGGCACACAATGACTTACCAGACTGGTATTCTGCACTTTATTCTAGAAATAAAGGATAACCTGACAGTTCCCATTTTTTCAAAGTTCAGAAAAGTTTGCATGACTTTTTTTTCTCCCCTCTGTCTCTCAGTTGCTGGTCCCAGCTGGGACAGGAGAAGAAACTGCTGAATTCTTGTGAGAGATACTGTTCTCATAGGTTTTCTTCCTGGAATGGGAATAGGCAGGATCAGAAATCCTTTCAGAAAGCAAGTCTTTCCAGTAGGGTTACCTCCTCCTCAGAAGCTTTGACTCAGAGAAGGTGAAGTAAAGGGACTCTCCTGCTTCCTTTACAGCACAGCCCTGCCGTTTGTGATATCATAAAGCTCTGAAGGGGTGGGACCATGCCATAAAGTGGGTGGAAGAGCCCAGTGGTAGCTGGTGGGTTCTAAGGCTGGTGGGGCAGTGAGTGGGGCTAGCAGTAGGCAGGGCCAAATCAATGGTAGGCTGGGAGAAGCAGAATTTTGAAATTAATATGGAATTTTACAGCCTCAGTTCTCCATCTGTAGGAAATGGGAATGTGTGTGTGCCTGTCTGTCTCTTCCTGTGTTCCCCTTACCCTTGTCCTTCTTAGATTGTAAGGCCACTGAGCAGGGACCGGTGTCCAATAACCACCAGCAGGAAATGTGTTCAATGGCAGGATTACCATAACAGCTAGCCCAGATTACAGAAATTTCCAGGAAACATTACAGCTTCTGAAATACACAACAGAATAGGCCACAATTAAAATGCATGGAAAATGCAGGAAAACCTGATGGGATTATATGGAATCCTAAAATGCACACCATAAATGCTGCAAGTGGTCTCTGGGAGGGAAAATATTTCTCATCTTAGATATAGTTCCCTCAAGCTTCCACACCACTGAACAAGAAAAAAAAAAGATATGGAAAAATTCTTAAGATTCCAAATTCCAAGTAGAGTGGGTGGCAAAATTCTAAGTGGCTAATGTAGCTTTTTCCTCCTTCAAAAAGACTAACACCACACAAAGCTGCATGAAAAAAATCAGCAAAGCAAGTATTTTTAAGTGCCTTAGACACTGAACAACTTTGTCACAAAAAAATTATATGGGAAAGCTTCTATATTTTGTCTGTTAATTTTTTTCCACAATGATCTCACCAACAAATTTAAGACTATCCCAACAAATTTAAGAATTCAAAGTTCAACTTTCTCAAGCATCAAATAACACAGGAACTAAAAAATGCAAACTATCCAGTTTGTATTTTCATGGACACTACTGTACAGAAGGTAAATGTTGTTAGTATAGCATATTCAACACAATTACTTTCAAACCAAACACAAAAATGTTCATATACTCTTTGCCAACAAGCAACTACACAGACTGAGAGATGAAGGAGGCCCACAAGCAGAAAAAAGGGTTAAGACAAGAAACAGCAATTTTTCAGTTCACGTACAAATGGAGAAAAACATAATGAGAACCAATCTGGTATATAAAGCTTGAATTGCTATTTTTTCACACACACCAACTAACAGGTCAGACTCAGAGTTTAAAGCAATAATTAACCTGAGGTTCTTTCCATTTGCCTTCAAGTCAATGGAGCCAAACACTGCAGTCATGTTTTAAAGCTTTTCTCCACAACTTCATGGAAACTTGCTTTCTTAGTGAAAGCCAAAAATCACAGGCTTATCACAACTCTCGTCATTTATGGATTTTTATCACCCTTATGTTGCTTACCTCACTTCCCAAGTGGTGGGAAGTTCCAGGGGCAGCCTTGCTGTGTCGGTGTCCCTTCAGCAGGAGAAACTGGAGACTTACTGTGTAGTATAATAGTCCATTTATTTACAAATGTACAAATTGAGAGAAATTGTTGGGCTCAACTGCCAGCTCCTCCAGTTACGTCCTACTGAACCCTCCAGGTCCAGCACAACAGGGACTTCCCAGAAAACTGCCCCCAAACTCCAGCATGCAACCTCCAACAAGGCTTCAGCTCTCTACTCTCTGGCTGTGTTCCCACCTGCAGCAGAAGTGGTGACAGCGGGAGGAGTGAGGGAAGATGCAGCAGCGCTGAGGAGCTGACCGATGGGAAAAGAGCCGGTGGAAACGTGGATGTGGCAACTCTTGCACATGTCAGGGCAGGCTTTTGCGCCCTTACATGCATGAGAGAAGCTGTGGCAGATCCCCATTCGCACCGGTTCTTTTCTCATCAGCCGGCTCCTCTTCGCTGCTGCATATTCTATTCTATTCTATTCTATTCTATTCTATTCTTATAAGCTTTTATATAGTGACAGCAATGTACCTGGTGCTTTACAGAGAATAAGATAGACACGGTCCCTGCCCGAGAGATTACAATCTAAAGACAGGGGGAGGGAAGATAGAGAAGGGGGAACAGAGGGAGAGACAAGGGATGCAACATTCATGAGGATGCGAGAACTCAGGTACACGTTCTTGGCTTGGTTACAGTAAATTGGGAGGTTGCAGATAACAGGTGGGGGATAATCTTGGGTGGGGACGATTAGCAGGTGTTAGGAAGGGCGGAGTGGAAGAGGTGTGTTTTGAGGAGGGACTTGAAGGTATGGAGGGTGGGGGCAAGGCAGATGAGGGCAGGGAGGGAGTTCCAGGCATGCGGGACAGCAAGGGAGAAGGGAAAAAGGCGTGGGAGGGTGAGGGAGGGGATGGAAGAAGAGCGGAGTGCTCAAGCAGGGGTTCTGAGGGAGATCAGGACAGAGAAGTAGGGGGGAGCGAGCTTGTGAAGGGCTTTGTAGGTGAAGATGAGGAGTTTGTGCAGAATATGCTCAGGAAGGGGGAGCCAGTGGAGAGAGGAGAGGAGAGGCTGCACATGGTCAAAGTGATGGGCTAGGTGGATGATCCTGACAGCAGTGCTTTGAACAGAGATGAGGGAGGAAAGGTGAGAGCAGGGAAGGTCAGTGAGGAGGAGGTTACAATAGTCGAGGCGTGAGATAAGGAGGGCATGGATGAGAGTTTTGGCAGAGGAGAAAGACAGAAAAGGGCGGATCTTAGCAATGTTGTGGAGGGAGAAGCGGCAGGATTTGGCCACGGAGTAAATGCAGGGTCTTCCCTTGCCCTTCCCACTGCCACCACTGCTGCCGCAGGTGGGAACGCAGCCTCTGACACAGACTGACAAGTAGGGATGTGTGAACAAAATGTGGTTCAGTTGTTTGGTCATTCAGTCATTCGGTCATTCAGTCCAGGAATCAAGTTCATATTCGGTCGTTCGGTGGGGTTTGGTTTGGCTGAACATTCGTAAGGGGTATTAGTATCAGTATCAGTATCAGTCTCGAATGGTCCCGTGATCATGTCGGAAACTGGAAACCAGAAATTTGAGTGTGTTCAGAGCTTGTGTGGAGAGAGAGCATGTGTGTTATGGCTAGCTGACTGTGTGGTTTTGTTTGGTGTGGTTTGGCTGTGTTGCTTTGGCTGGTTGGTTGTGTGAGTTGGTATGGGTTTTTTTTTTGGCTGTGTGGTGTGCTAGAAAAAGAAAAAAATGGATGTGTCTTAGGAAGGTGAAGGTGGAGGAGGAAGAGGCTGCCGCTGGACCTTCTGAGGTGGTGGAGGTCGGCTCCTCATCAGAGGAGCAAGAGAGCACAGCAAGTGCCACTGCTGCCAGGTTTGTAAACTTTATTTTGGTTTGTAAACTTTATTTTGTTTGTCTAGCACCCCAAGGAGGGCAGGATTTGCACGTGCCAGGAAGGGTCTCTCAAGTTATCATCCCTAGCACCCCAAGGAGGGCAGGATTTGCACGTGCCAGGAAGGGTCTCTCCAGTTATCATCCCTAGCACCCCAAGGAGGGCAGGATTTGCACGTTCCAGGAAGGGTCTCCAGTTGCCATCCCTAACATCCAAAGAAGGGCAGGATTTGTACGTGCCAGGAAGGGTCTCTCCAGTTGCCATCCTTAGCACCCCAAGAAGGGCAGGATTTACGCGTGTCTGATTTATGGGTCTTCCACGGAGAGAGAGAGGGGGGCTGTTTCAGAAGCAGCAGCAGCAGCAGCAGGCAGTCTAAACTTGAAGACACTACAGCACCACAGGTGGTGATGGTGTATGTGAGAGAAATGGAAAGAGGCGAGTAGGTATTGCTCTAGTACAGACTAGAGACATCACCATAAATGCATGATATTATTTAGGTGTTGTTTATGTGTTCCTGTTTCAGAGAGGGTGATGATGGTGCCCCTGCCACTGGTGGCCGGGCCTCCAGAACCCTATCAAGGTGGAGGTCGGAGCCGCTGCCAGAAAGCAGGCACATGAGGTCTGATGTCTGGTGGTGGTATGACAAGCCAAAAGGCAGAATCACCATATATAAGGTAAGGCACAGGGGCTGGAACAACAGGGAATGGATTGCTCTATGACCTGTTAGGAAGTCCCCTATAGAGAGAGATTGGCCACCCACCCACTTGTGGAGAAAGAATGCAGGCAGGGCTTGACATTGACAGACCATTGGTCTGACACAGTATGGAACTTCTTATGTTCCTATCTTTTTATGTTATTTAGATCTGCAGCAAAAGAATTAAAAGGGGCAGGCAGAGGACCACATCTGGCCTAATCGCCCATGTGGAGAACATGCACAGAGATACGGTGAGGCGGTGGGACTCTGACGTGGTGGAGCATCACCAGAAGGAGGAGGGGAAGGCACGGCAGAAGTGTTACCATCAAACCCCTTCCCCCTCCTCCAACTCCACTGAGGAGTGCTCCCAGGAGGAGTCAGAAGTGGCAAGAGCCTTTTGGGCTGAAGTCAAGAGGCTGACACAGGAGTTTATGGACGGGCTAAGGCTGCAAGGCCTGACAATGGAGAAGCGGCTGGTGGAGCAGTTCTAGGAGTCGACTTACAGGAAAACAAGGTAGAGGCGTATTCCTAGTACCTCCACACCGAGATATCAGACCTGGAACTATACCACCAGTCTGTCTCCAAGTGGCAAGCGGCCATGGCAGAGGCTGTGGACTTTGCCTGCCAACACGGCTACCAAATGGAGGAGGACGTGATGCCTGCCCCTAGGTCCCATGCACATCTTTTGCCTTTTGCCCAGGTTCCAGGGGAAAGGCTCAAAGAGTAGACCCCTAAGTTTCCTTTCCTTTTATATATATTAATGTTTGGTTTTGGTTTTATAAAGTTGTGTGTTGTTGTTGTTTAAAAAGATTTAATAAAAGTTATATTTGTTGTTATGAGCTTTGTTTGACCCTTCCAATCTTTTATCCCTCTGTGCTGAAGTTCTGGCATGTGGCAGAATCTCATTGTATATACAGCTTGTCAGATCCCTACCTGACAGCAGCAGCAGATGTAGTTAGCCCCAAGGTGTGCCAGCAGCAGGGTCTCAACTTGCAGACAACCCCCCAGGAGGGGCAGGGTTTGTGTCTGTGTGGGTGTGCCAGAGAGAAAGAGAGATGGGCTCTTTGGCAGGGGGCAGCAAGCAGCAGGTGCTGGTGGTTAGAGGGGCTCTTTCAGCAGTTTAAGCGGGCATCAACAGGTGGGTGCAGAGGAGTAGGCTGGTGGGGGGCAGGCTGGCGTGTGGTCACTGGTGGCCAGTGGCCACTGGCCAGTCAGGCATGAGCAGCGGCAGCACCCAGATGTTGGATCTTGGAACTCGAGTGACTGCTTCTTGATGCATTAGAATAGAATGACATCCCCCCGTGACTGGAATGATGGTCCCAGAATCTCGTTGATGGATTCTGGGATGGGCATGACTGCTTCAGTTACAGTGGAATGACAGCCTATGGGAGCTAAATGATGTCCCTAGAATTAGTGCTTGGTTGGTCACACTTCATTCAATCATGCGATAGGTGGTAGCAGGTACAGGAACGCACACAGGTAGGCAGGCACATATAATATGTTATGCGTTATTTCCATCTCATTCTGGTAGGTTTGCTGCTGGATGTGGCCAAAGGCACTGAGCATGAGCACAGATGAGAGCTCTCACCGGTTCTTGCAGGTGGCAGCTTGAGCTGGATACACCTCTCCCCCTCCATCCCCATCTCTCTTGTTCTAGCGGGGAGCCTCTCTCTCTCTCCCTCTCCCTCTCTCTGGCCATATAGT
>QEPC01000582.1:92901-122068 GCA_003113815.1 Sphenodon punctatus
AGCTTCCTCCCCTGCTCTATCAGGGAGCTGAGGGTGCCTGACCCAATCCCCTTCTCTCCCAAGCCCAGAGCATCCCTGACCACCAGGTGAAGGGTGTGCATGGCGCAAGGGATGCTGGTGAATTCACCATTGTGGACTGCCTTTAGTATGTTGGTTCCATTGTCCGTCACCACACATCCCTTGGTGAAGGGCGCACCTGGCATGACCCACTCCCTCGCCATGGTGGTCAGGGCTGCCTCAATGTTTACAGCTGTGGGGGGGACATCCATAACTTCCACCTGAAGCAGGGACCACTGATACCCTGCTTCAGGACCCCTCCTGTCACTCCTGAAAGCTGCCTCCGGGTCCTGCCACCAGTGCACTGTTAACACCAGGTACGTGTGCTGGGTGTTCCTGGTGGATCACAGGTCCATGGTGAAGTGGACAGTGGCCCCCCAAACCCCTGACAGCTGCTCCCTCATCCACTCCTTTAGAGCCCGGTACAGGGCTGACACCATCTGCTGACTCAGGGTGGTGCATGACGGCAGCTGAAACGGGGGGGGGGGGGTAGGAACCCAATCAGGCACCTAAACCCCATGTCCCCCACCACAGAGAAGGGCTGCTCATCCACAACTATCATTTCTCCAAATAGACGCATGGCTGTCAGCTGAAAGCCATGCCACCCTCCACGTCCTGCAGCTGCCGACTGACTTGGCAGCTGCCCCCACCCCAGCTCTTCCATGGTGCTCTGATGCTGCTGGTGAGGCTGCTGGTGCTGTTTTTCCCCCCTATCAGGAATACTAGTTCTCCTGCTGCTAGAGGCAGCTTTTGGAGCAGGACACTTGCTCAATGATGGAGGCATACCACTGGCCGCTGTGGTCGGGAACCCAATGGTGTCCACTGCCCCTGCCTTCCCGCTTAGCAGCACAGTGCTGTGGCATGATTTGAGGTGGCTCGCCATGGCAGTTGTGCCAAGGTTGGTGAGCACCTGCCCATGCTTCACCACATTCTGGCACAAACTGCACCGCACCTCCCTGGGATCATTTGCCCGCACCAATTTAAAATGCGCCCAGTCAGAGGATTTTTTGCCCCCTGATGCCTTCTGGCCCGCACTGGGTGACACACTGCTGGGAGCTGGGGCAGGACATGGTGGCGACACAGCTCTTGGAGGGACAGCCATCACCTCAGCCCCAGATACCTCCTGCACAGATGTGCTGTCTGCCTCGCTGTCCCCAATCTCAGCTATGTTCAGCGAAGGGGAGTACTGGGCTCCTGAAACTGATGGATTGCTGCCCACTATGCTGCTGCCACTCTGAGCAGCACTCTCCCTCTGCCCCCTATAGCTGCTGCTGCTCCACTCCCTGCTGTCAATGCCCTGGACTCAGGCCCTGCCTCTAGCAGCCAGGGTGGGATCCACCAGCCCTGGACTGCTGGGGGGGGGTCGCCTCTACAATGGGGGACAATGGTGGCCCCTGAGGAACTTCAGCCCTTGAGTCACCTGCACCTGCAAAGGAGACAACCACAGCCTCCTGCACTGCAGGTGTTCCACTGCCCCACATGGCAGTGGAGGATGCTACCAAGAGGCGGCGCCTAATCACCCCCCTGGTGCCACTAGTTCTGGGAACCTCAGAAGCCTTTTGCCCAAAATCTGGCCTGCAAAGCTTGGGGCGTGGTGATGGACTCAGGCTGCTGCCTCTGCTTACTGCCACTCCGGTGGCACAGCCCCTGTCACCTCTGCCACGTGGCCTATTGCCTGCCTTACGGGCAGCAGATCGGCCTCTCTGGTTTCCATTTTCCATTTTCCCTCACAAAGGTTATTATTATAGATATTATGTACACTAACAATACACTAACTGTAACTGCTTATTAACTATTCTAAAACCTATGCAACTAAATCTCTATCTAATATGTATACAACGGCCTAGTCCTACAAACACAGTAAGTATTAAAACTAAATCACTAAACACTATCACTGTCTCTATCACTAAGCTAACTCCTGCAATGATCTAATCTAATATCTACATCTATCTAATCTAATCTATCTATCTATCTATTGGAGGGGGGAAGCACAAACAACACAGGGAGGGGTACAAAACTGAAATGAAACCTAAATCAATCTAATGCTACTCTAAATAAATAAAAAAACAGGAGAAGGAAATCAGGGATGGAATATATACAGGGAGGAGGGAAGGATTCAATGGAGGGGGGGAGGAAGATCACAGGGAGGGGTAAAAAAATAACTCCTAAATCTATCTAATCAAAGGTAAATAAATGAAGCTAGGGAGGTAAATGTGTGGGAATGGGTGAATAGGAGGAGGATGGAAATGGATTGGGAGTAACACAAACTGCAGGGAGAGGGACACTTCTGTAAACGCTGCTGAAAGGAACAGTGGCTAGCTCAGAAGGATTTGAAAGGGGGGAGGGCAAAGACTTTTGTTACTTGCTGCACCCGCCTTTCCACAAGCCCCATTGGCTCCATGCAGCCTAGCCCATGGCCAATCACAGCCTGCCAAACCAGTGGTCTGAGGCAAAGAGGGCTTGTGATTGAGGCTGCTATTCCAAGCCTCTCCACCCCTGGCACCAGGAAGTCTGCTCCTCAGGTGGCCCCCTTCTTCCTTGGGCTTGCTTATCATGTTTTCCCCACCGAATGCCGCCGAACTTGGCCGAACTCAACCAAACTGTTCGGTCTTTCGAACATTCAGATTGGATGTTCAGTTCAGTTGACCGAACATGCCAAGTTCGTCCCAAACACCGAACATCCAAACCGCGTTTGCACATCCCTACTGACAAGCTGTCCCACCCAGTACTCAGCATCACCTAGTATAAACCATTGTTCTAACACAAGGGGCTGGCAGACAAGCTCAGGTGTGGCTGATGGCCCTATACAATAGGCATTTTTACACACACCTTAAAATTCCAGATTTTTCAGTCTTCTGAGTTTACAAGTCCACAAGTAAGTTCCAGATGCATTTTTTACACACACACTTCCCTGAGGCAGTTCCTGGATCTATTCTTCACACAAACACTGTGCTGAGGTAGCCTAAAGTAGTCACAGCTGTAGACATGACAGGCTGCCATGGAAACCAGGTGACCACAGCTGCCTGGAGCAAAGCAGTTTACCCAGAGAACATTTTACACACAAAGGTTCTGGGAGACGTTCTATGCAGAAATTCAAAGATCTGGATGTTTAAGATCTGGGTGAGTGAATTAGACACACAGAAAGTTCAGGATGTAACAGCAAACATGCAGGAGAAATGTGTGTGTAAAAACACCCAATGACTTGCATTCCAGGGGGAATTAATCCCAACAGGGAGTTCCATTCCCAACAGAACCCCAGATCCATAAACACATGAGACTCATGAGTTGATAACAATGAAACGCAAACTCTTTTTTAAAAACGCAAACCCCCTCCACAAACCTGTAATTTTAAAGCAATTTTAATTAACTCAGTCCCATTATGACCCTGTTGTCAGGATGAGTAGAACTCTTGTTGATGTACCTCCTGGTATTATTTTAAGATGTTGTAAATAGATTTTTGTTTTAGTTGTGTTGCTTATTATGTGGATTGCCTTTTTATTTTATGTTTATATTGTAATTGTGATGGCCTAGTGCTTTAAACAATGAACTAAAGTAATCAAGCAATTAAACTACTACTAAAGTAATCAACCAAACTCAAAGTCCAGACCATGATGGAGCTACCGCAAGCAAATCTTGCCCTCTCAAATCTACTCGGTAACCTCAGGTCCAAAGGCCAAATGTAGCCAATGATGAGATTTTATGCACCTTTCCAGCTCCTGGATCTGGCCCCTGGATCCACTTCCTACCCCCAAATACTAAAAGACTGCACAGGATAAGGGAGCAGAGATGAGGGCACACACAATGATAGGGGGTGGCAGATCCATGGCAAAGTCCCCCCCCAATCTGCTCAGGGGGAAAGCATGCAACCAAGCACAAGCAGAACCAAGTCCAGTGCACGTGGAGGCAGGAGGCAAAAAGATCCCTACACCCCCACCCTACAGGTGCCATGGGGAAACACACTCAAGGTAAAACCTTTCTTTAAAAAAACAAAACAACCAAACCCTTAAATAGCAGGTTAGAACCAAGTCCCCCACAGTGCACATGGGGGCAAGCAGGGGACACAATTTAAACTTAAAGCACACAACCCCCACCCCCCCAATCTGCCCAAGGAAAGGTAAACAAGTATTTCATTTAAGTGGAGCCCAAGAGCCCCGAAACTTACCAGACAGGATCAGGCAGATGCAGCCACAGCCATGTGCAAAAGACCAACTCCACTATTCAAGTTCGGTCGAATTCCGAACTTCCGAACCGAGATTGTACATTCAAAACCGGGGGTTTTGGCCTTCGAAAGTGGTTCGGATTTGACCGAACAGTTCGAGCGAATTCGAGTTCGGTTTGAAAGTTCGGTTCGGAAGACCGAACTATTCGAGTTCAGTCCAAACTCCGAACTTCCGAACTGCGTTCGCACATCCCTACTGCCAGGCCAATGATTCTAATGGCTTCTGGTTTCCCATTGGAACCCATTGTCTGATGCTGGCCACACCTCCTGGTTATGATGCTCCACCTATTCACTCTCGAGAGTGACACACCACATGTCAGGCCAGGCCAGGCCACCCAAGGCTAGAAGGGAGAGGGGGGGAGGATCCAGGAGTAGGACTGCCTGGGAGGCATGATTCTAACAGCTGCTGGGTTCCCATTGGAACCCATTGCTTNAAGGATTCAATGGAGGGGGGGAGGAAGATCACAGGGAGGGGTAAAAAAATAACTCCTAAATCTATCTAATCAAAGGTAAATAAATGAAGCTAGGGAGGTAAATGTGTGGGAATGGGTGAATAGGAGGAGGATGGAAATGGATTGGGAGTAACACAAACTGCAGGGAGAGGGACACTTCTGTAAACGCTGCTGAAAGGAACAGTGGCTAGCTCAGAAGGATTTGAAAGGGGGGAGGGCAAAGACTTTTGTTACTTGCTGCACCCGCCTTTCCACAAGCCCCATTGGCTCCATGCAGCCTAGCCCATGGCCAATCACAGCCTGCCAAACCAGTGGTCTGAGGCAAAGAGGGCTTGTGATTGAGGCTGCTATTCCAAGCCTCTCCACCCCTGGCACCAGGAAGTCTGCTCCTCAGGTGGCCCCCTTCTTCCTTGGGCTTGCTTATCATGTTTTCCCCACCGAATGCCGCCGAACTTGGCCGAACTCAACCAAACTGTTCGGTCTTTCGAACATTCAGATTGGATGTTCAGTTCAGTTGACCGAACATGCCAAGTTCGTCCCAAACACCGAACATCCAAACCGCGTTTGCACATCCCTACTGACAAGCTGTCCCACCCAGTACTCAGCATCACCTAGTATAAACCATTGTTCTAACACAAGGGGCTGGCAGACAAGCTCAGGTGTGGCTGATGGCCCTATACAATAGGCATTTTTACACACACCTTAAAATTCCAGATTTTTCAGTCTTCTGAGTTTACAAGTCCACAAGTAAGTTCCAGATGCATTTTTTACACACACACTTCCCTGAGGCAGTTCCTGGATCTATTCTTCACACAAACACTGAGCTGAGGTAGCCTAAAGTAGTCACAGCTGTAGACATGACAGGCTGCCATGGAAACCAGGTGACCACAGCTGCCTGGAGCAAAGCAGTTTACCCAGAGAACATTTTACACACAAAGGTTCTGGGAGACGTTCTATGCAGAAATTCAAAGATCTGGATGTTTAAGATCTGGGTGAGTGAATTAGACACACAGAAAGTTCAGGATGTAACAGCAAACATGCAGGAGAAATGTGTGTGTAAAAACACCCAATGACTTGCATTCCAGGGGGAATTAATCCCAACAGGGAGTTCCATTCCCAACAGAACCCCAGATCCATAAACACATGAGACTCATGAGTTGATAACAATGAAACGCAAACTCTTTTTTAAAAACGCAAACCCCCTCCACAAACCTGTAATTTTAAAGCAATTTTAATTAACTCAGTCCCATTATGACCCTGTTGTCAGGATGAGTAGAACTCTTGTTGATGTACCTCCTGGTATTATTTTAAGATGTTGTAAATAGATTTTTGTTTTAGTTGTGTTGCTTATTATGTGGATTGCCTTTTTATTTTATGTTTATATTGTAATTGTGATGGCCTAGTGCTTTAAACAATGAACTAAAGTAATCAAGCAATTAAACTACTACTAAAGTAATCAACCAAACTCAAAGTCCAGACCATGATGGAGCTACCGCAAGCAAATCTTGCCCTCTCAAATCTACTCGGTAACCTCAGGTCCAAAGGCCAAATGTAGCCAATGATGAGATTTTATGCACCTTTCCAGCTCCTGGATCTGGCCCCTGGATCCACTTCCTACCCCCAAATACTAAAAGACTGCACAGGATAAGGGAGCAGAGATGAGGGCACACACAATGATAGGGGGTGGCAGATCCATGGCAAAGTCCCCCCCCAATCTGCTCAGGGGGAAAGCATGCAACCAAGCACAAGCAGAACCAAGTCCAGTGCACGTGGAGGCAGGAGGCAAAAAGATCCCTACACCCCCACCCTACAGGTGCCATGGGGAAACACACTCAAGGTAAAACCTTTCTTTAAAAAAACAAAACAACCAAACCCTTAAATAGCAGGTTAGAACCAAGTCCCCCACAGTGCACATGGGGGCAAGCAGGGGACACAATTTAAACTTAAAGCACACAACCCCCACCCCCCCAATCTGCCCAAGGAAAGGTAAACAAGTATTTCATTTAAGTGGAGCCCAAGAGCCCCGAAACTTACCAGACAGGATCAGGCAGATGCAGCCACAGCCATGTGCAAAAGACCAACTCCACTATTCAAGTTCGGTCGAATTCCGAACTTCCGAACCGAGATTGTACATTCAAAACCGGGGGTTTTGGCCTTCGAAAGTGGTTCGGATTTGACCGAACAGTTCGAGCGAATTCGAGTTCGGTTTGAAAGTTCGGTTCGGAAGACCGAACTATTCGAGTTCAGTCCAAACTCCGAACTTCCGAACTGCGTTCGCACATCCCTACTGCCAGGCCAATGATTCTAATGGCTTCTGGTTTCCCATTGGAACCCATTGTCTGATGCTGGCCACACCTCCTGGTTATGATGCTCCACCTATTCACTCTCGAGAGTGACACACCACATGTCAGGCCAGGCCAGGCCACCCAAGGCTAGAAGGGAGAGGGGGGGAGGATCCAGGAGTAGGACTGCCTGGGAGGCATGATTCTAACAGCTGCTGGGTTCCCATTGGAACCCATTGCTTGCTGCTGGCCACACCTTCTGGCTGTCATGCTCTGGGTGTTCATGGGTGTGGTGGGGTGGGGTGGTGCCCGTAGAAAGGTCGCTAGTGGTGGGTGTGCAGTGGGGCCCAGAGGGGCNGCCCCACATGGCAGTGGAGGATGCTACCAAGAGGCGGCGCCTAATCACCCCCCTGGTGCCACTAGTTCTGGGAACCTCAGAAGCCTTTTGCCCAAAATCTGGCCTGCAAAGCTTGGGGCGTGGTGATGGACTCAGGCTGCTGCCTCTGCTTACTGCCACTCCGGTGGCACAGCCCCTGTCACCTCTGCCACGTGGCCTATTGCCTGCCTTACGGGCAGCAGATTGGCCTCTCTGGTTTCCATTTTCCATTTTCCCTCACAAAGGTTATTATTATAGATATTATGTACACTAACAATACACTAACTGTAACTGCTTATTAACTATTCTAAAACCTATGCAACTAAATCTCTATCTAATATGTATACAACGGCCTAGTCCTACAAACACAGTAAGTATTAAAACTAAATCACTAAACACTATCACTGTCTCTATCACTAAGCTAACTCCTGCAATGATCTAATCTAATATCTACATCTATCTAATCTAATCTATCTATCTATCTATTGGAGGGGGGAAGCACAAACAACACAGGGAGGGGTACAAAACTGAAATGAAACCTAAATCAATCTAATGCTACTCTAAATAAATAAAAAAACAGGAGAAGGGAATCAGGGATGGAATATATACAGGGAGGAGGGAAGGATTCAATGGAGGGGGGGAGGAAGATCACAGGGAGGGGTAAAAAAATAACTCCTAAATCTATCTAATCAAAGGTAAATAAATGAAGCTAGGGAGGTAAATGTGTGGGAATGGGTGAATAGGAGGAGGATGGAAATGGATTGGGAGTAACACAAACTGCAGGGAGAGGGACACTTCTGTAAACGCTGCTGAAAGGAACAGTGGCTAGCTCAGAAGGATTTGAAAGGGGGGAGGGCAAAGACTTTTGTTACTTGCTGCACCCGCCTTTCCACAAGCCCCATTGGCTCCATGCAGCCTAGCCCATGGCCAATCACAGCCTGCCAAACCAGTGGTCTGAGGCAAAGAGGGCTTGTGATTGAGGCTGCTATTCCAAGCCTCTCCACCCCTGGCACCAGGAAGTCTGCTCCTCAGGTGGCCCCCTTCTTCCTTGGGCTTGCTTATCATGTTTTCCCCACCGAATGCCGCCGAACTTGGCCGAACTCAACCAAACTGTTCGGTCTTTCGAACATTCAGATTGGATGTTCAGTTCAGTTGACCGAACATGCCAAGTTCGTCCCAAACACCGAACATCCAAACCGCGTTTGCACATCCCTACTGACAAGCTGTCCCACCCAGTACTCAGCATCACCTAGTATAAACCATTGTTCTAACACAAGGGGCTGGCAGACAAGCTCAGGTGTGGCTGATGGCCCTATACAATAGGCATTTTTACACACACCTTAAAATTCCAGATTTTTCAGTCTTCTGAGTTTACAAGTCCACAAGTAAGTTCCAGATGCATTTTTTACACACACACTTCCCTGAGGCAGTTCCTGGATCTATTCTTCACACAAACACTGAGCTGAGGTAGCCTAAAGTAGTCACAGCTGTAGACATGACAGGCTGCCATGGAAACCAGGTGACCACAGCTGCCTGGAGCAAAGCAGTTTACCCAGAGAACATTTTACACACAAAGGTTCTGGGAGACGTTCTATGCAGAAATTCAAAGATCTGGATGTTTAAGATCTGGGTGAGTGAATTAGACACACAGAAAGTTCAGGATGTAACAGCAAACATGCAGGAGAAATGTGTGTGTAAAAACACCCAATGACTTGCATTCCAGGGGGAATTAATCCCAACAGGGAGTTCCATTCCCAACAGAACCCCAGATCCATAAACACATGAGACTCATGAGTTGATAACAATGAAACGCAAACTCTTTTTTAAAAACGCAAACCCCCTCCCCAAACCTGTAATTTTAAAGCAATTTTAATTAACTCAGTCCCATTATGACCCTGTTGTCAGGATGAGTAGAACTCTTGTTGATGTACCTCCTGGTATTATTTTAAGATGTTGTAAATAGATTTTTGTTTTAGTTGTGTTGCTTATTATGTGGATTGCCTTTTTATTTTATGTTTATATTGTAATTGTGATGGCCTAGTGCT
Source organism: Sphenodon punctatus (assembly GCA_003113815.1). NCBI lineage: Eukaryota > Metazoa > Chordata > Lepidosauria > Sphenodontia > Sphenodontidae > Sphenodon > Sphenodon punctatus. The sequence continues at coordinate 102,333 of QEPC01000582.1, forward strand.
TTAAACAATGAACTAAAGTAATCAAGCAATTAAACTACTACTAAAGTAATCAACCAAACTCAAAGTCCAGACCATGATGGAGCTACCGCAAGCAAATCTTGCCCTCTCAAATCTACTCGGTAACCTCAGGTCCAAAGGCCAAATGTAGCCAATGATGAGATTTTATGCACCTTTCCAGCTCCTGGATCTGGCCCCTGGATCCACTTCCTACCCCCAAATACTAAAAGACTGCACAGGATAAGGGAGCAGAGATGAGGGCACACACAATGATAGGGGGTGGCAGATCCATGGCAAAGTCCCCCCCCAATCTGCTCAGGGGGAAAGCATGCAACCAAGCACAAGCAGAACCAAGTCCAGTGCACGTGGAGGCAGGAGGCAAAAAGATCCCTACACCCCCACCCTACAGGTGCCATGGGGAAACACACTCAAGGTAAAACCTTTCTTTAAAAAAACAAAACAACCAAACCCTTAAATAGCAGGTTAGAACCAAGTCCCCCACAGTGCACATGGGGGCAAGCAGGGGACACAATTTAAACTTAAAGCACACAACCCCCACCCCCCCAATCTGCCCAAGGAAAGGTAAACAAGTATTTCATTTAAGTGGAGCCCAAGAGCCCCGAAACTTACCAGACAGGATCAGGCAGATGCAGCCACAGCCATGTGCAAAAGACCAACTCCACTATTCAAGTTCGGTCGAATTCCGAACTTCCGAACCGAGATTGTACATTCAAAACCGGGGGTTTTGGCCTTCGAAAGTGGTTCGGATTTGACCGAACAGTTCGAGCGAATTCGAGTTCGGTTTGAAAGTTCGGTTCGGAAGACCGAACTATTCGAGTTCAGTCCAAACTCCGAACTTCCGAACTGCGTTCGCACATCCCTACTGCCAGGCCAATGATTCTAATGGCTTCTGGTTTCCCATTGGAACCCATTGTCTGATGCTGGCCACACCTCCTGGTTATGATGCTCCACCTATTCACTCTCGAGAGTGACACACCACATGTCAGGCCAGGCCAGGCCACCCAAGGCTAGAAGGGAGAGGGGGGGAGGATCCAGGAGTAGGACTGCCTGGGAGGCATGATTCTAACAGCTGCTGGGTTCCCATTGGAACCCATTGCTTGCTGCTGGCCACACCTTCTGGCTGTCATGCTCTGGGTGTTCATGGGTGTGGTGGGGTGGGGTGGTGCCCGTAGAAAGGTCGCTAGTGGTGGGTGTGCAGTGGGGCCCAGAGGGGCGTCCGTGGGAATGGCACCCACAGTGAGGGGTTCATGTGTGCTCCTGCGCGCCACCCACCTCCACTCATCACTCATGCATGAAGTAAAGGTCTCCAATGCCAGTTGCTCTGTGTGTGGAGATGGGTGTGCACCCGTGAGAATGGCTGTACACCCACCTCCACCCACTATAGGTGCACATCCACCCCACACCCACTGCGGCCCTTCTGAAAAGGGCCAGAGAGTGCCCTGCCAGCTGGGGGCTGTCTTCAGGGGAGCAGGCCACATGCAGCCATGGCAGCACCAGAGTTGAGATAAGGAGTTTTGGAGGTTCGGGCTGGGGGGTGCCATGGGGACAAGGGGGTCACTGCCCCCAGTACCCATATGCACCAGCCTCCCCTGGAAGAGTCTCTTTGCCCTGCCTCGCCTCCTGTCCTAAAAAAATGTTCCTGCATTATTGAGAAGCCCCTAGATAACACAAGAAGACTTGTCAGGAGGCCAATCTCTGTGCTTCACCCGGAGGTCAGAAATGTTGCCTCAAAACTCAGAGACGTTGGGTTAAACCTGTAGGGTGCTAACCCGACTTTCCAGGCCAGATTTTCAAATAAGAGCTGTTCAAGTAATATTTTAGATAGAATCTGAATATTTTGGTGCTCATTTAAAAGCAAACGTTGTAAGGTTCACTAACCATTAGCTTGAAAGTGGGGTTTTCAAAAATGAAAATGATCTCAGGATGCATAAATTACTCCTTTAAAAGATCATTTCCAATAGTGTCTTGTGCTGGCAGCATCTAATTATGTAACACTTCCTAGGGAAGTAACATTCTTCACTGGTTAGGCCTTTTAAATATGTAAATATTTCCCTCTTGATGACAGTTGCTCACAATTACCTTTAATCGTGCATTTTAAGTGTGTCAAAATTTCTTTAATGCTAATTTCTTGTGTTTTCCAACCCCTGCAGTTTACTGCTCATCTTTGCTTCCTACTGGTCTAAGCACATTTATAAATGACAGCTCCTAACCTCCTCATTCATAAGATGCAGAATGTAAAGTCCCGAAGGTCACAATGAACTAAAACATTTCCCAATTAAATCTGAAATACAAGCATTTTTAAATATCGGAGGTGCTGACCCTTGGCCCTGTTGAACTTCTATAGTCTTTGTAGTCATTGCTATTTTATGTTTTGGCCCCATAGGTTTGGTAAGTTTTAACTTGAGTGCACAAGTTAACATGAAAACGTAAATGAAGCAAGAGTTCTAAAATATAGCTTTCCCTTAGCCCATTGTGTTGTTCTGTTCTTGTAAGCAGCACAATATTGCTAAAGTGTGTTTATTTTATTATTTATTTTATTTTATACATTTGTACCCCGCCCCTCCTGCGAACAGCCCGGGGTGGCTTCCAACAATAAAAACAATACAATAAAATACAATTTAAAATCAACAATAACAATATAAATTATTAAAACAGGGCTCCGGGCCTTCATAATATATAAATAGATAATAAATAATAAATCAGGTGGGGGAGCTAAAGATACTCAGCTGTACCACTATTTTTCAAGTGACCCAGATGGCAGGGTCTGGGTCAGTTGAAAAATAGTGGTACAGCTGAGTATCATCAGCATACTGGTGACACCGCACCCCAAACCCTCTCACGACCTCCCGCAAGGGCTGCATATATACATTAAATAATAACGGAGACAGAATAGAACCCTGCGGAACGCCGCATGATAAGGCGCGGGGGCATGATGTCTCATCCCCAAACACCACCTGCTGGCTTCTCCCCGAGAGGAATGAACTGAACCATTCAAGAACAGTCCCATCCAAGCCCCCCAGGTCACGCAGCCGTCTCAATAGCAGCCCATGGTCCACTCCATGGTATCAAAGGCGGCCGAGAGATTTAACAGGATGAGAAATGTTGAACATCCTGCGTCCATCTCCCGGCGGAGGTCATCTACCAAGGCCACCAACGCCATCTCAGTGCCATAGCCGGGACGGAATCCCAATTGAAAAGGGTCTAGGAAACCGATGCTGTCCAAATGCAACTGGAGTTGGAGCTGGAGTTTTCTTGTGGTTCAGACAGAAGTATTAAGATCCTGGAGGCTTGCTGAAACTAGTTAGTACTCTGAAGTCCAGATGACCAGTGGAAGATACATAGACGGGGACAATCACATCAGAGCTCAGAACGAAGCCAAGGTAGACTGCAGAGGAGACAGGACAGCCCAGAAGAACTATCAGAGGAATAGGAAGAGGGGAAAGAGGGACCTCTCAGCACTCCTCAAATACAGGGACAGTGGCACTCATCAAAGAAGTCATGAGAGTAAAGGAGTTCTGTCAGCAGAGTACCAAGGGAACCCAAGGGAACAGGCAAGCATTAAGGGAGCTAAGGGAAACAAGGCCTGGAGGGGAACACAGTTGGAAAGGGGTCAGAGGAACCAGGCTGTGGGAGTGTGACAACAAGCAGGCAGAAGAGAGCAGAGCTAGGGCTAGGCAGAGCAGAACCAAGTGGAGCTGAAGGAGCAATTCCAGGATGGAGCAGAGAGCCAAGGAGCTAGGGGCCATAGAGCTAGGATACAGTGAATGAGGAATTAGAATGGTCAGGGACAAGGAGCCAGGAATCAGAGCGGTCAGGAATCAGGAATCTGTGAAAGTGAGCTGTTCCATCCAGCTTCCTGTTGCTACCAGCATGCCTTTACACTCACTGGCAGCAAATCAGGATGCTGGGAGGCAGGGGACAGAGGAGACAAGGTGGGGCCAGAACCAGGCCAGGTGAAAACATAAGAAGAAAAGGCCAGGCTGAAGACAGGTTGAAGCTGTGGCACCAGTAGATCAGCCACCACGCCAGAGCCCCAGAAGGCCACAGTTTGAGGTCAATACAGGGGAAACAAAACTGCAAGAGTAGGAGGCTTGCAGTTTATAACTCAATGGCCAAGAAATGGAGACATGGGGTGATTTCAGACTTTACGGCTGGGCACTTTCACCATGGGCTGTGGGGTGTTTGGACCACGGCCGGGGGTGAAGGGGCGTGCCAACAGATGTGCGCCCCATTGCCCCCGGCCATGGTCTGAACCACCCCACAGCCCGTGGTGAAAGCACCCGGCCGTAACGTCTAAAGTGGCACACACACCCCAGAGGGGGTTCGGCCACGTGGTGCAGCATGCTGCCGCATGGCCCCACCCCTGTGTTCCCCAGGGGCCTTCCCCCCTCCTGATGGGCAGTGACAGCGGCCAATCCAGCCGCTGCCACAACCACGGGCGGGGTAACTGCCATTGACCTCAGTAAATGGTAAGTAACCAGATGTTACTTTCTGTTCACCACGGCCGTGGTGGCCTTTCACCACACTTCTCGACCTCCTCGCATCCGGAGGTCCAGAAGTGTGGTGAATACAAACATGGGTCGCGTTTGACTGTGGTGCACATCTGGTAGCGAGCCAACAGACGTGCACCACAGTCAAACGCGGCCCGTGTTTGACTGTGGTTCAGCTGGGGTGAATTTCAGACGCGTAATGTCTGAAATCACCCATGATGATAAACAGGGGGAGATTATTTTATTGGTTATTAAGTTTAGATGATGATGGAAGTAAGTGTCTGATCTGGATTGATTAGAATACTCCAGAATCTGCTAGAACATTCTCAAGAGATATAAACCCTGAATTCACCAAATCTTTTGGGGCACTCTGCCCATCTCACTAGTGATGTCATGCCAACTCTGGGATGCTTGTCCAACTTTTCTATACTCTTTGCAGAATCTAATTGAATATGTAAGTATATGATTACAGTTAATTCTATATCTGAGGGAGGGACTCACTTCACTCCCTTAGCTTCTGTGGCTCTATCCTTGACCGGTTCTCCTCCTACCTCTCTGACTGCTCCTTCAAGGTGTCTCTTGCCAACTCCACCTCCTTCTCCTTTCCCCTCTCAGTTGGTGTTCCCCACGGCTCTGTTCTTTGCTCTCTCCTCTTCTCTATCTACAACCTGTCCCTAGGCAAACTCATTGCCTCCCATGGCTTTCAATTTCACCTCTATGCCAATGATACTCAACTCTCTCTCTCTCCTCCGTCTCTCTCTCCATCTGTTCAAGCTCGCCTCACCAGCTGTCTTTCTGATATCTTTACCTGGATGTCTCAACGTCAATGCAAACTCAACTCCTTATCTCCCCGCCCCCCCCCTCATCCTTCCTCTCCCTCCTCCCTGTTGATCCTTATCAACGTGGTCCCATCCCCCAAGCCCATAGCTTAGGTTTCATCTTTGACTCACCTCTGTATTTTAAACCATACATCGACTCTGTTGTCAAATCCGGTCGCTTCTCCCTCCATCACACTACTAAGATTCACCCTTTTCTCTCTGTCTCCTCTGCCAAAACCCTTATTCACACCCTGGTCATCTCTCGCTTCGATTAATATAATCTCCTTCTCACTGACGTCCCCCGCTCTCACCTTTCTCCCCATACCTCCATCCAAAACTCTGCTGCCAGGGTCATCCACCTCGCCCATCGCTTTTACCACATGTAGCCCCTTCTCTCCTCTCTTCACTGGCTCTCCCTTCCTAAATGAATCCTGCACAAGCTCCTACTCTTCACCTATAAAGCTCTTCACAACCTTGCTCCACCCTGCCTCTCTGCGCTAATTTCTTTCTGTACTCCAGTCCATAAACTCCACTCTTTCTCTGACCCCTCTCGCCCTCCCACACCTCCCCTGCTCCCCTAACCACCTTCGTCCCTTTTCCCTAGCTTCCCCTCACACCTGAAACTCGTGCCCTGCCCACACCCTCATCGCCCCCTCCCTTCATACCTTCAAATACGTACTCAAGACCCACCTCTTCCACTCTGTCCTCCCCGACTCCTCACTCCCCTCTCCTAACTCCTGCTGATACCTTCCATCCAGTACAATCTGTTACCTGAGGTCTGTGTGCTCATATCCTCACCACATGGACCAGCCATCCATTATTCTCAATGTAACCAAGTCAAGCACGTGCACCTGAGACCTCTCATCTTCGTGAAAGTTTCACCTCTTGTCTCTCCCTCTGTTCCCCTTCCTTCATTTCTCCCCCGCTGCCTCTGTCTCTCAGATTGTTAGCCCTAGGGCAGGGACTGTGTCTATTCCATTACTTTGTAAAGTGCCAGGTACATTGCTGGTGATATATAAATGCTTGATTATGATAATAATATCTGTACCTTTTCCCTGATATGTGTATTAACTGGTATTTGGTAACAACCCATTTTGCTTATAGAATTGTATTTCTTTCTAGATTACTTTTAGTTTTGTTTGGTTCTTATTAAAGGATTTTTGCCCTAACTTTCTTCCACAGATTTCACCTTCATTTTAAACTCATGTAGCCAAGTGGGTGAGCTTGCTAATTTTATAATAAAGCTACAGAGTGAAACTGTCCTAATGATCTCAGCCCTGGAAACATCATCTTCTGACTACAAAATACAGGAATCTTGCTGCTCCATAATCAAAATAAAGGATAACACAACTCCATGAAAGAAAGAAAAGCTGAAATGAGTGTTATGAAGTTGTTGGATTAGTTTATGATACTGTATTTGTTTGGTGCTTGAAAGGGAGGTTTAATGTGGCAGAGGGCAAAGGTTCTCATTTCCCCTGTCCATTTCCTTGGGTAATTTGAGATGTGCCAGGCCTTCAGGCCCGCCACGCTGAATCACGCATGCACTAGGATCCGTTTCAGATCCTGGTCAGGAATCAGGCCATCCGTCCTTTAGACATGCCGGCCTGATTCTCACTGGGGATCAAGGAGGGGGTGCGGCTGCACGGCCCAACGTGCGGCCACACAGCCTCACCCCCCCAACTCTCCTCTGGCTGCCTGCCCACCGGGAGATGGGCGCAGCGGCCACTTCAGCTTGATTTTTATTCCCATCAGGTATTCACCTTGGTGAATATATGGCAGGAATCTTTTAGATGTAACGGGACAAACGGCCACCACAGGGGATTCACTATGGTTGACCATGGTCTTGTTACATCTGGAATGTTTTAGTTCCCCCACCTATTTATATTTATACTGGGTTTTATTTTGCCCTGTTTAATATTTTAATATGATGTGAATTTTATTTTATTTTTACAATTTTATTGTATGTTTTAATGTTGTAAGCCGCCCCAAGCTGCATGGCAGGAAGGGCGGGGTAGAAATTTATAAATAAAAATAAAAAATAAAAAATTCCCCCTCTTTTCCCCTATAAAAGGAATTTGTGGTGGTAAACAAAACAATGAGCTTTGAGAAAGCACTCTGTAGCTGAGTGTACAAGAAAGTCATGGTAGCTTTTTAATCCTGCTTTCTTAAGTTGAGAAGCACACGGTACAGCTTTGATCTTCTCTGTTTTCTGTTTGCAAACAGAAATAAAGATAATCAGAGTAATAAAAACATGAGTTCACCAGTTCAGTCTCAGAGGTGACAGAATAAGTATACTTCGTTTGAAGTCAGCATGTTCAAGAATATGAAGAGGATACTTACCGTTTCTCAGACTCCATTTACATAGGGTCACGAGGCAGCTGTACCCAACAAGGATGCGTAGAGACGGAGAATTACTTGTCACTCACTTTATTCTTTTGTAAGTTCCTTGGAATAATACAAGAATTCATCCCCTGACTATGTCTATAGTAAGTTAATGGAGATGGAGTCAGAGAAAAATATTGACAACAAACTTAGGACAAGAGTTTAAACAGCACTATTCAAGGAGGTGGGTGGAAATATTAAATAGAATAAGTTTGCGGGCATGGGAAGGGATTGATTGATTGTTTTTTTTCCTTGGCAGTGACCTTTGATAGAATAATAGGATCAGAACATATGCTACTAGCTGGTATCCATCTGGATATCAATGTATTTGTAGTATCCAGTTGGATACTGAATGGTATTTGGTTTAGTATCCACTGGCTATACAGAATTACTGTTTAATTATCGTTTGACTCCCACCCACCCCTTCTTTCTTTTTTTTTGGTAACTCCCTCACTCTATCTGGACTGTTTTAGTTATGTGGGAATATGGCAATGTAGTAAATGGTGGTGCGGTAATGCAGTAATATCTGGAATTTCAGTTTGGCAGTTAATCTCCATGGTTACTGGATGTTACTGAATAATGGAGACGCTATCTGAACTACTGGATATTAACCATGGAACATTTTTGCTCTCCATTTCAGCTCTAGATAAGGATGATGGAAGGGATTTCCTGGCACTCAAATTATCCTCATTTACTTGTACTTTAGCATTGTAAATAATCTGGTTGTCAGTGGCAGAGGGCTTTGGTATCAATAAAGAGTTCCTCTTTGGAGAACTGAGTCAATCAGATTAGAGCAGTGACGATGCACTTTCCTGAGCTAGTGCAGAATGGCATCGATTTGCCCTCAGAAACCTTATTGCATTAGATTGTGCATACGTTTTTTCCTTCTTTTGCACTGCTGTGTTCAGAGCTACCTCAGTAGCTGCCAGTTTTCTCTCTTTTATTTTGAAGGACCCAGTCCCATCCTCTTGCCAGTTGGTAGGACTTTTAGAACTAAGATGAAAGGGGTTGGAATGAGTCCATCAATTTCATCGTTCTTTAACAAAGCAAGTTCAGCTAATATTGCTGAAGCATCACTGGAAATGGAAAACACAGGGAGCTGGTAGCTTAAATAATCTTATGCCGCCTGCTCAGAACACAAAAAAGGTTGTTTTATGAGTGACTTGTACTTGGTCCACAGTCAGGCCACATTCAGACCTGACACTCCAACACAGTTAGAGTGACGCGAAGCAAGTAGAGCTGGGCCAAATGGGGATCTGCCATGGCTAGTCTCATGCATGACAAGGCTGGATTTTGCACCCTGTCATGCAAGAGACTAGCCACGGCAGATCCCCGTTTGCAGCAGCTCTACATCTACCATCATCAGGCTCCTCTCCACTGCCACATCTGTGCCTCGCGTCACTCTAACAGCACCTGAGCATCAGCTGTGAATGTGGAATCAGTGGAGTATCCACTAAGACACTGTTTCCCTTATTGTAATTTTCTGGATAGTCATATTTATGTCCGTGTTGAGCAGCTTGCACTTTAAGGGCTTGAAGACCCTTCAACACGGTGGCTGAAGATCTGTAATCAAAGAGTGATTATCACTGGCTCAACATCAAATTGAAAGGAGGTATCAAGAGGGGTCCCACTGGGTTCTGTCCTGGGTCAAGTGCTATTCAGCATCTTTATTAATGACTTGGATAAAGGAGTAGAGCGAATACTTATCAGATTTGCAAATGACACAAAACTGGAAGCTAACACCTTGGAAGATAGAATTCAAATTAAAAAACCAAATGTCAATAGGTTGGAAATCCGGGTTGAAACTAAGAAAATGAAATTCAGGCAAGATAAAAGTTCTGCCTTTAGGGAAAGAAAAAACAAATGCACAAGATTGGCTTGGCAGCAGCACATGTGAAAATAACCTAGGGATCTCACAAACTGAACATGAGTCAAAAATGTGATAGGGATGCCAAAAAAAAAAAAGGCTAATGCAATTTTAGGCTGCATTAATGTAAGCATTATCACCAAGTCAGAAAAGTAATACTTCCACACTGTTCTGCACTGGTGAGACCTCACCTGGAGCATTATGTCCAATTTGGGGTTCCATGTTTAAAGAAGGAACATGGAACCCGATGGAGTCGATAGGGAACGTGAGCTGGGATTAGACCGTCGTGAGACAGGGTAGTTTTACCCTACTTGTGATGTGTTGTTGCAATCATGAAAAAAATTGGACAAATTGGAGTGGATTTAGAGAGGAAGGCAACAAAGATGAAAAAGAGTCTGGAAAGCAAGTCTTATATTGAAGGAACTGGGTATGTTTAGCCTAGCAAAGAGGATGTTGAGAGGGAGACTTAATAGCAGTCTTCAAATATCTAAAGGGCTGCCACCAAGAAGATGGCACGGAATTGTTCTGCGTTGCTATTGATGGCACGACTAGAAATAGGCTCAAGTTACAGGAAGGTAGATTTTTGTTAAATAACAGAAAAAAACCCTAACATTAAGAGCAGGGACTTCATTTCACTGCATTTTCTCCAATGGTTGAAATGGGGGAAGCATAGTGGGCACGGAGTTCTGTAATAAGAGCTGTGCAGAATAGAACAAGTTGCCTAGGGAGATTGTAGACTCTCTATCACTAAAGATTTTCAAGAACAGGCTGGAGACTCATCTGTCAGGAATGCTGTCTCTGTACTCATCCTGCATCCAAGCAGGGAGTTGGGCTAGATCATTTGTGTGAACCCACCTATAATTACAACCCATAATCTTGAGATCAGGAAATTTTCTAATCTCATCAGGTCGTTGTTGAGCCTGGATCGAACTAGTTTGTCAATGAAATTGCTCCATTATTAGAAAGTGGCACCAGGTCCATAACTCACTACTCTCCGGTAACACCCCCTGCTTTTTTTTTTTTAAAAAAAGAAACTTTCCAGGTTTCTCCCTTCCGTTACAGGAACGTAGCAAGGTTGAGAAGGGCCCAGACTCAAGCCTCAGTTATGGGCCCCTCATGTGTGCGCGTGCAAAGCATGCACGCACTCCAAAAACCCAAAGTGGGTGGAGCTTAAGGGATGGGGCAGGGCTTAAGGGATGGGGCGGGGCGGGGCTTGCTGACAACTTCTAAATATACAAAATCCAGTGGCTAGGAGTTATAACTGTGGCCATAGACAAGCATGGCCTCCCAATGCTTCCCACCTCCCCAGCCGAGCATCTACCACTACTCCCCAGGAGTAGTTCAACTGTAAGGGCAGCCAGGCGGGCAGTGAGGCAGGCACAGAGAGACTGACTCTCTGTCTCTGGAGGAGGAGAGTGAGCGTAGTCAGTCTGGCCTCCAGGGCCTGTTGCTTCTTGCTGCTAGTGACGCCTGTGGCTTGTGCACGCATGTGGTGCGACCAGTCCAGAGGTGCTGCTATCAAACACACCAGACACGCAAAATGCAGATAGTTTATTAAGTGCCCCCACCCATAACCATTTAATTTGTGCCCCTGGGGCAGCATGAATTGATTATATGGGGGATGCAAACGAACTGGTTATGGGGTGCAGGTTTAAAGACAGTATTCCTGTTACCAATAACTTCATTAAGAAAAGTTAGTGGAAATAGTAGCCATAATAATCTCAGAACCATATTTGCAGATTTATTTTCCAAGATAGAATATATATTGCTTTACATCCTAAATTCCTACCTAAGATAGTATAAGTAAGACAGTTGTGAGAATGTGGCCCCTTTTACACGGGCCTCTCCCACCCATGAACATGCAGATTTCTGTGTGTTCATGGGTGGGGGAGCCCCGTGTGAGCAATGTGGTACACGCACCCATGTTGTGTGGGGGTGTATGCACACCTGCCTAACACGCATCCCCACTCACCCCCCCAACACCACTCATCCCCATGCACAGAGCAACCGGGGGAAATGGGGGTTACTCCATGGGTGTGGATGAGTGGGGGGTGAGTGGGGATGCATGTGCCGCCATGTGCATGCCCTGTCCATGCACTGGCATGCCCACGGACCTCCCCCACCCGGCGGAGTCATGTAAAAATAGCATGTGAGGAGCCACTCAAAGAAGAACAGAAAGTTGCTCTCTTGTAAACAAGGTTCTTTGAGATGGAGCCTAACATTCTCACAACACCCACTTTTCCAGGCCTGCATGGAATTTTTTTCTTATATTTCTAGAAAGGGTTGGAAGGAACTGTCATTCTGAGGGGGAGAGTGCTTTTTATACTAGAGGAGCTTGAGACCATTATGTGATCTATTATTTGAATGGGGTGAGCGTGCACAACCCAGTTGTGAGAATGTTAGGTGCCATCTCAAAGAACCTTCTTTACAAGGTAGCAACCTTTTGATTAGCATATGGGCAGGAGCTGTTTGTAAACAAACAACCTTATCTCCCCGATCTGTGTCCCTCTGTTGCTGTTGCTGCTGCAGCGCTACTAGGAGGCAGAGGCAGGTGAGGGATAGGTACTGGAGCCAGGGAGGGGAGGCAGCAGAAGAACTTAGGCTGCATTCTCACCTGGTGGCGGAGGCATCAGGAGGGGTGAGGGAGATGCAGCATGGAGGAGTCAGCAGCCGGGTAAAGAGCCGGTTCAAATCTGCGCTCTTTTCCCGGCTGCAGGCTACTCTGTCCTCCTGCCTCCCTCACCCCTCCTGCTGCTGCCACCACCACAAGTGAGGGGGCCGGCCCTGCCTACACACACACCCCATGGCAGGGCCTGGGTGCAAATGCCCCCCTCCATCCCACAGAAGCTATCCCACTGCTTTCATATCCTTGTATGGAAAATGTCTGAAAACTCAGATGAGTGACCATAGACCTAAGGCCAGAGAATAATAATCACAATTTTGATAAGAAAATTTTTAATAAAGTGAATAAACTTCTGAAGGCAAGCACAAATGCCCCCTTATGATGCCATCTGTCTCCTCTGTGCAAGGTATGGGCCTGAAATATAGGATCCCAAGGATAAGCAATTGTGCTCAACAAGACCAGCCTTAGCCTAAGCAGGGCCCAGGGCGGGGAAAAAATGTGGGGCCCCATATATTCCACTGGTGGATAGGGACACTCCCAAGTTCAGGGGACGCTACCCAGGCCTAGGCTCAGGGATGGGTGAAGGGGAACTTCCCTCTGCCCTTCCCCAAGCCTGAGAGGCCATTTAGATTCCAAATCGAATCACTTACCTGATTCGCTGCCACCGGCATCGTCACCACCACCTCTGGCCTGGGCCCCATGCCGGGCTCGGAGCTTCAGGTGGGGAGGCCACCACGGAAGTAGATTAAATCTGCCACCATGCTGTCCGCCACCACCGGAAGTTCCGCCGCCACCAGAAGTTCCGCTGTCCCCTCCGCCACCTGTCACAGTTCTCGGCCAGGGGAAATGAGGGAAAGAGAGGCAGAGGCCCCACCACGCCCTCATTTCCCCTGGCCAAAACAGTCAGGCAGTGGACGGGGCCAGTGGCATGAGGGAGAGGCAGGGCCTCTGCCTGCTTCTCCCTCACTTCTGCTGGAAGTGAGGGAAGAAGCAGAGGCCCCGCCTCTCCCTCACTCTGTGGGTGCCCCCCCTGCCTATCAGTCTCTCCGTAAGGATAAATGAGGGCAAGGCAGGGCCTCTGCCTCTCTCTCCCTCATTTTCCCTGGCCAAGACTGTGACAGGCAGCGGAGGGGGGCACGGAGTGTGGGAGAGGTGGGGCCTCTGCCTCTCCATCACTCCTGCTAGTCCCCTCCACTGCCTGTCAGTCAGAGTCATCTGGGAGCCCCGGGGGCCACTGTCAGACCGGGAGCTGGGGACCCCAAGTTCGGGGGAGCCCCAGGAGCGGGGCCCTGGGCGGCCACCCCATGGTAGGGCCAGCCCTGGTGCTTAAACCTTCTAATGATGTTGTATGACCAATTTACGCAACTTGCGACTCACACAGTGAAAACAAAAGTAGTCACCACTAGAAAGTCTGTACTTATCACATGACTGTTGTCTGAAAAAAAGCCACAGGTATGATCTATTCTCAATATAGGGAAATAGTTTCTGCACTCTCTTGTACTTCAATATGACAAACAATAAATGTTAAGTTTTTCTGGAGACCCCCTTGTGACTTTCAGGAAACTCATTTATGTTGATTTCTGAAGCACAATTTCAAAACTAGACAAAAGGGTGACAGGTTTTGAATGAGTTCAATGTAATAATGTTTGTTTTCCCTGTCTTCTATTTTATCAGCATTCAAATGTGGTAGCTAAATAATGCTGAGGATGAAAAACAAACAAACAAAGAAATTCAAAAACAAATCTTTAACTCGTTCCCCTCCTCAACCATAGACACAGATAATTTGTCACAACTAACTGAATGAGATGACTATATTAGAGTTCTCTCTATAGCCCATTGTAATGAGTTGGTTCATACTGGCCACAAGTCCTTATATGTTCTGGTCTGCAGAATACTCCAAGCATATCTTTCCTTCACTGAGAGTACTGTTTATAGTGTAGCTAGGCAAACAGTTCACCCCATTATGTCTAGAAAGTCTCAGGTCCTTTGGGTCTCTTTAAAAAGTACCCTCACCTAAGTCTCTGACTTGGCCAGTTCCAAGCTAAACCCTAATACTGAAGGGCCTTGAGATTGCTCCCAACCACTTCCCAGATTCCACCTTGGGAAATCTGAAGTGATCCTCCAGTCCCTGAGACTTCATAGCACACTGGTGGTCTTCACAGCAAGTTCTAAGATCAGGTCTCTATCCCCCTTTTATCCAACTTTCCTAAGCTTCCTCCCTTGCTCACAACTGGGCAGTTAGTTCCAGGTGGTCCCACTAACCTTCCGAAAAGGTCACACCCTTCAGCCAACTACAGTACCTCATAGGGGTGTGCATGCCATTTTCGTTATATCAATAATGAAAACAAAATGACATTTTTTAATAATTATTGTAATAACAAAAATGACAAAAAATAACAAAATCAATAATGATAACGAAAGTCATTATTAATTTTGTTATTGCCAAGCAGACTGGTAGATGTTTTTCTGGAGGGAAGAGTGGCAAGGGGAGGAAGGAGAAGACATCTCAGAGCCAGAAACAGTGTTGAACTTTTGAACTGGGCCTGCGATGGGAGGGAAAGGATCTGATGGATGTAATTGCAGGCCAATGAGGAGCGTAAGCAGGTCCCAGGCAGTTGATTGGCACCCTGTGATTGCTCAATGCCTCCTGCCTCCCAGAACCAGTCAGGGGAACTCTGGGGGAGGGCACTGCAACCCTTTATACTGCAGTGCTGGGCTGGTTCAGTGTTAACTATTGCTGTGTCAGGGTGCCTTTGCAGAATCTGCTGGTACTTGCATTAAAAATCTTCGCATTTATATCCCAACCATCTTATCCTCCCATTTATATCCAATCCTTATCTATCTATCTATCTATCTATCTATAGAGAGAGGATTATATGTATATGGCGGGTGAGTTTATATACATATATATATAAATATATATTTATATATATATAAATAAAAGATGACAGATATAGACTAGAGATAGATTAGAGATAGTGGATACACCGCGTGTCCTTTTCCCTTCCCCTGTCTGTCTCCCCCTGTCCATATATTATATATAGATATTAGTTGTATATATAGATTAGATATTTAGATACTAGGCTGTTTTATTATATATATTAGGATTATAGGATAGGATATTTTGTATTATACATAGGTTAGGTTTAGCTTAGATTCTGTATATACACTCACATTTTATATATATTATATAAATAAAATTAGATATTGTGTGTATACTAATACCAATAATGATACCAAAAACAAAATCTTCATTTCAAATCAGTACCGATAAAGACAACAATAACAAAAAACAACATTTCATTATTAACAAAAATGAATGATATTTTAATAACGACAATGATAATGAAAAACAACATGGGGCCCTGGTGCACCTAGTACCTCACTCAAAATATCAAAATTTATTTATCCTTTCACCAAATTAGTACCTCACTCAGACCTTTATGCTGCTAGGACTCAGGATGCCTCCATGAAACCCATGCTAGTAAAATCTAACTGTCCAGGGTATGTCCAGGCAGAGCCCCCAGTTTTGGCTAGGCACTCACCCAAGCACAAGGGAAGTCTGAGATCATAGTCGGTTTGTGAGTCTGGGTCAAAATTCCAGGAGAAAGCTTGAGGGAGCAGACAAGGGCACTGAGGCCAGTGATAGACCAAAGGCTGGAGAGGGTGAGTGGGCTAGGAGTGCGGTGCAGGAATCCAGGAGCTGAAGCCAACACAGGTTCAGTGACTGAGGTGGGAACTCAGGAATTGACTCGTGGTGCAGCTACGTGGTGCAGCCGCAGCCTAAGATGAAAGCAGGAGCACAGAAACTGAAGCAAGGTGTGGTAACTAGGGGTGGAAATTCCGGTTCTTCCGAAAACTATATTGCCGGTATTTGGGTGTATTGGGTTAATCCGATAAATCCAATATTTACGTGTACCGGCATAGTGAATCTTTAACATTGGGCATTTTACCCTTTTTTTACATTGCGGCCATTGAGATAAATGGCCGCAACGTAAAAAACCCGGTAAACGTCCAATGTTAAAGATCTAGTATGCTTATACCAGTAAATCCGGTACTGGGGAGATCCGATACCAGAAAATCCGGTATCCGGTATTCTTCCCGGTGTCCCACCCCTAGTGGTAACGGCTGAGGCAGGAACACAGGAGTTGAGGGTAGGAGCAGAGGATGGAAGTGAGAATGATCGTGAGCCAGAGAAGTTCTGCACAGATGGCAAGCTAAGGACAGAATTACTGCCTGTGCCTGTTCTTAATATAGGAGCTTCCTGATCCTCCCATTTAGTCCCAGGGTGATTCCGTATAAGCCAAGGCCGAAGCACATGGTGTAGTGCTGGCAATACCTGTGAGCCGGCACCATCCTGGCTGATGGATGGCATCCCTGCACCTGGCAATGAGAATCGGCACTATCCTGGCTGGAAGATGATGCCCCAGTATCCTGTTGGAGCCTACATGAAACAGGTTGCCCAAAACAGTGGACACGGTGGGTGACACTGAGTACTGTCTACATTTGGGGTAACATCAAATCATGTGTGTCAAATGTATCTGATTATTTTGGGTCTCAGGCACACTGATGTAAATCCAAAGAAACTCAACTATATTCAGTAGGGATGGGCGAACAGATCACGGTTCAGGTTCGGCCGTTCAGTTCGGCTGCGTTCGGTTCGTCCGTTCGGTTTGTCTGTTCGGTTTGGCTGCGTTCGATTTGGCAGTTCGGCTAGTTCGCAGAGTTCGGGTTCGGCTGTTCGGTTCGGTCGTCCAAACCGGCCGTTTGGTTAAGCCATTCGGCTGTTCGGTTCGGTCGTTCGGGAAATGTTGTTATGGGTGTTTTTTTCTTTTTTATATGTTTTTTTTTTAAATTGGGTTTTATATGGTTTTCTTTTTTTTTAATTTTTTTATATGGGTTTTTAAAAATTTTTTATCTAATATTATATATATCTATCTACACTAAATCTAACTGCTATTAACTATTCTAAATGCTATGAACTAAATGGATTATCTAATAAGTACACAGACCTACTCCTACAAACNGAACTTTTGAACTGGGCCTGCGATGGGAGGGAAAGGATCTGATGGCTGTAATTGCAGGCCAATGAGGAGCGTAAGCAGGTCCCAGGCAGTTGATTGGCACCCTGTGATTGCTCAATGCCTCCTGCCTCCCAGAACCAGTCAGGGGAACTCTGGGGGAGGGCACTGCAACCCTTTATACTGCAGTGCTGGGCTGGTTCAGTGTTAACTATTGCTGTGTCAGGGTGCCTTTGCAGAATCTGCTGGTACTTGCATTAAAAATCTTCGCATTTATATCCCAACCATCTTATCCTCCCATTTATATCCAATCCTTATCTATCTATCTATCTATCTATCTATCTATCTATCTATAGAGATAGGATTATATGTATATGGCGGGTGAGTTTATATACATATATATATAAATATATATTTATATATATATAAATAAAAGATGACAGATATAGACTAGAGATAGATTAGAGATAGTGGATACACCGCTTGTCCTTTTCCCTTCCCCTGTCTGTCTCCCCCTGTCCATATATTATATATAGATATTAGTTGTATATATAGATTAGATATTTAGATACTAGGCTGTTTTATTATATATATTAGGATTATAGGATAGGATATTTTGTATTATACATAGGTTAGGTTTAGCTTAGATTCTGTATATACACTCACATTTTATATATATTATATAAATAAAATTAGATATTGTGTGTATACTAATACCAATAATGATACCAAAAACAAAATCTTCATTTCAAATCAGTACCGATAAAGACAACAATAACAAAAAACAACATTTCATTATTAACAAAAATGAATGATATTTTAATAACGACAATGATAATGAAAAACGACATGGGGCCCTGGTGCACCTAGTACCTCACTCAAAATATCAAAATTTATTTATCCTTTCACCAAATTAGTACCTCACTCAGACCTTTATGCTGCTAGGACTCAGGATGCCTCCATGAAACCCATGCTAGTAAAATCTAACTGTCCAGGGTATGTCCAGGCAGAGCCCCCAGTTTTGGCTAGGCACTCACCCAAGCACAAGGGAAGTCTGAGATCATAGTCGGTTTGTGAGTCTGGGTCAAAATTCCAGGAGAAAGCTTGAGGGAGCAGACAAGGGCACTGAGGCCAGTGATAGACCAAAGGCTGGAGAGGGTGAGTGGGCTAGGAGTGCGGTGCAGGAATCCAGGAGCTGAAGCCGACACAGGTTCAGTGACTGAGGTGGGAACTCAGGAATTGACTCGTGGTGCAGCTACGTGGTGCAGCCGCAGCCTAAGATGAAAGCAGGAGCACAGAAACTGAAGCAAGGTGTGGTAACTAGGGGTGGAAATTCCGGTTCTTCCGAAAACTATATTGCCGGTATTTGGGTGTATTGGGTTAATCCAATAAATCCAATATTTACGTGTACCGGCATAGTGAATCTTTAACAATGGGCATTTTAACCTTTTTTTACATTGCGGCCATTGAGATAAATGGCCGCAACGTAAAAAACCCGGTAAACGTCCAATGTTAAAGATCTAGTATGCTTATACCAGTAAATCCGGTACTGGGGAGATCCGATACCAGAAAATCCGGTATCCGGTATTCTTCCCGGTGTCCCACCCCTAGTGGTAATGGCTGAGGCAGGAACACAGGAGTTGAGGGTAGGAGCAGAGGATGGAAGTGAGAATGATCGTGAGCCAGAGAAGTTCTGCACAGATGGCAAGCTAAGGACAGAATTACTGCCTGTGCCTGTTCTTAATATAGGAGCTTCCTGATCCTCCCATTTAGTCCCAGGATGATTCCGTATAAGCCAAGGCCGAAGCACATGGTGTAGTGCTGGCAATACCTGTGAGCCGGCACCATCCTGGCTGATGGATGGCATCCCTGCACCTGGCAATGAGAATCGGCACTATCCTGGCTGGAAGATGATGCCCCAGTATCCTGTTGGAGCCTACATGAAACAGGTTGCCCAAAACAGTGGACACGGTGGGTGACACTGAGTACTGTCTACATTTGGGGTAACATCAAATCATGTGTGTCAAATGTATCTGATTATTTTGGGTCTCAGGCACACTGATGTAAATCCAAAGAAACTCAACTATATTCAGTAGGGATGGGCGAACAGATCGCGGTTCGGGTTCGGCCGTTCGGTTCGGCTGTGTTCGGTTCATCCGTTCGGTTTGTCTGTTCGGTTTGTCTGCGTTCGATTTGGCAGTTCGGCTAGTTCGCAGAGTTCGGGTTCGGCTGTTCGGTTCGGTCGTCCAAACCGGCCGTTTGGTTAAGCCATTCGGCTGTTCGGTTCGGTCATTCGGGAAATGTTGTTATGGGTGTTTTTTTCTTTTTTATATGTTTTTTTTTTAAATTGGGTTTTATATGGTTTTCTTTTTTTTTTCTTTTTTATATGGGTTTTTAATTTTTTTTTATCTAATATTATATATATCTATCTACACTAAATCTAACTGCTATTAACTATTCTAAATGCTATGAACTAAATGGATTATCTAATAAGTACACAGACCTACTCCTACAAAC
>QEPC01000585.1:13671-40869 GCA_003113815.1 Sphenodon punctatus
GGTAAGTATGACCCGATCCCTGGGGGGGGGTGTTTAACACCCCCCCACCCCCCAGGGATCACCCCTACTAAAGTTCATAGCTTGCTTACCTTGCGGAGCTCCGGGTGCGGCGGCGGCGGGCGGTCCGGCGACCTCAGCGCCAGCTGTGGCTGCTGGCGTCAGAGACGCTCTAGGCCTTCCGGGGAACTTCCGGGTTTCCCCGGAAGGCCTAGAGCGTCTCTGACGCCGGCAGCCACAGCCGGCGCTGAGGCCGCCGGACCGCCCGCCGCCGCCGCACCCGGAGCTCCGCAAGGTAAGCAAGCTATGAACTTTAGTAGGGGTGATCCCTGGGGGGTGGGGGGGTGTTAAACACCCCCCCCCAGGGATCGGGTCATACTTACCGGCGGCTGCGGGGACGCCACGGCCGCTGGTGCTGGGGGGTGGGCTCGCCTCTGAGTCTTTTTTTAAACAAAAATCCAGGCTGGGCAGGGTGGGTGGGGGGGTGTTCCCCCTTCCACCCGCGCAGCCTGGACTCGGGGAGGGTTTGTTTTTTTTAACTTTTTTGTGGTGGGGCTTTAAGTTTTTACATTGCAGCCATTTTTAAATGGCTGCAATGTAAAAAAATCCGGTACCCGGAATCCGGTACCCGGACCGGATTTACCAGGTCGAATCGATAATGCCGGTACGCCCGGTACCGGCATTATCGGATACCGGATTTACCGGTTTCCCCGCCCCTACTAATAATGTCTTAACCATTTCTTTTTAACTGTCTGTCTGCTTGCTTTTAGGTGTTAACTTTGATTGTCAGGCCTTTAGCCACTGTATCCTGTCCTCTGAAGTTTATTTAATGCAATTTGCTTGGCCAAGGTTTATCTACTTCGAGCGAATTGGCTCTACGGTGTATTGCCCTCTGGTGATACAATGCATTTTAATACAATCCATGGGAAATACAAATATAAGTGGTATCATGACTTTCCCCATGTTGCCTGTGGAAAGTTCACGAAGTTTCCTATTCTAGTCTCTAAGCTGTTATTATAACTTTCATTCTGGCTTGTACACCATAAAGTTTTCATTCAATTTTTCATATCGTGGTTACATTCCTTTCTTAATATTGAATAATATGACATCAAACATGGCTATACAATACTAATACAGAGTAGTGATTTGTGAGCAGGTATGTAACATGTATGTTAGTTGCCTGATCTTTACTACAATCACCTCATTCTTTATTCCCTTTTCCAGATCATTGAGTATATTAAATAACACTGGTCTCAGTACAAATCCCTGGGGCACGCCACTATCTACTTCTCTCCATTGCAAAAACTGACCATTTAGTCCTGCCCTTTGATTCCTATCTTTTAACCAGTTACCAATCCAAACCATGATAGGACACTGCCTCCTATTCCATGACTATTTATTTAATTTCATCAAGAGTCTCTCATGATAGACCTTATCAAACACCTGAAAGTCCAGATACACTATTCCGAGACAGGTAGCCTCCTAGGTAGCTAGCTATGTCCCAAGCCATTTTAACTTAAAACCAACATGTTAATAGTGGCCCAGAAGCTACTGGGGATCCTGTGCAGGTCAAGAAGTACAGGTGCTTATGATACTGAAGAGGAATATGACTAAATAGTGCTGGGTGCTGCATAGGGTTGTTTTTTTAAAAAAAAACATGCTTAATGTTAGCTACCTCTGCTCCCATGATAGTCATGGAATTTTACCAATGATTTCTGTTTTATTCACTGTTTCGTAAACCACACCTCTGCAGCTTAACTGCACCTTTTGACTGCACCAATAACGTACCAGTGATAATGCATAGCAAGGAAAAACATAGGGTGAATCTGCAGTGCTGGTAATTTTAAAATATATATTTTTTGTTTACTTATCAGCTAAGTACTTTTTGCACTATAGAGTAACCTACAATGCCCTGTTTAGTCTCCCCTTCTGAAATAAAACTATACTTCAAAGCTGGGCTGGCTTTACACACCTCACCACCCTAAGCAACATATTAAAATGCCCCTCCCACCCATCCGCCTCTGTACCCCTCAAACTGGGTGCTTGCATTAGAGATAGGGGGCAAAGTGTCTTCAAGCCTTCCTACTGAACAGCTGTCCAGCTGGGAAGCAGCAGTACTTCCCTCTTCTCCCCTCCCCAATACAAGCTCCAATGGCGACTTCGTCAGTAGGTGGAAACCTAGGGTAGAAAAGTTGAGAGAGCAACAAAATGAACAAAAGTGCTTTCTCCCCTGCCCAGCATGGAGTCCCCCAGCTTGTGGGAATAAGCGTGCTCCAGTCCATTTTGTCAACCTCTGATGTTTGCTGCCTTGTCTTCTGCCTACCCTGCCTCAAAGATCCTGTGCACTACTGCTAGATTTTTCCAATGTTAATTGTAAATGAAATGTTCCCTTATCCAAAACATGTGTTTGAAAATCACTAAGCAAGTGGCGGCCCTCTGCACTGCCAAGTAATGTGTTTTGCAGAAATGCATTATTTCAGGTTTGCCGTATGCTGCTAATGCTGCAGTGAGACCTCTTGTGTGGTTCAATATTATCCACTTAGTATTGGATTTTCAGCCCATGACTTAGAGGCAATTACTGTCTACTTTTAATGTGATGGAAGGTGAGTAATATATTCTCCACGATTATACTGCCAAAGATTTTATGCCATTAATAATCTTAGCATTGATCTAATATTGACTATTACCAACACGGGGTCATAATGAATACAGAATAGCGTCACTGAAAAACTTTATTAGCCAGTTTGTTAGGTTTCTCAGTGTATACTTCTTATGAAGGGAACCTTCAAAATATGACAGATCTGATTCCTTTCTGAACCTTTTTGCACTGTGCAGCTTTTCTGGACCAGATTCTATTATGATTACCACACTGTTGAAAATCTCAAGAACAACTGACAGCAACATGATCCTCAAGCTGCTGTGCCAGCACTAAACCTATTCACATCAATGGGATTAGAACAATGCTGAAGCTTTAGGACTGTGCTTTGAGAGCAAAATTGGCTGAGTATTTCACCAAGCGAAGTAGCTCCGAAATACAAACTCAATCCATATCCATCTGAGTGGTGTGTTAACCCTGAAGTCTAATAGTGACAAATTAAAAGTCAGCATCCACTACCAAATAGTTGATAGTTCAAGCAATACATTTGAGATAATAGGTTAAGTGTCTCACAGCCACTCATCCTCTCCCACAATCTCCTCCTTTGCCTATCTTCTATCCTATGTGCTAAAAAAACAACTTTTATCATACTCATAACCTCTTATCTCAGCCAATTTATTTTACACATTGACAATGATGGTCCGTTCTTTGAACACCGTTTTTTCTTCAGCTTTCTTAGCATGTTTTGGATCCAAATATATACTTAAAGGGGTTAGGAACCGTAGGCCCTGGGGCCAAATGCAGCCCATGGGCAGTTCTTTTGTGCATATGTCCTCTGGATCTGGCCCCTGGATCCAATTCTTACCCCACAAACACTGGAAAAACTGGGCAAGGGAGCAGAGATGAGGGCACACAAGGATTTGGGACGCAGATCCATGCAAGGGTGTAGCTACAGATGGGGCATGTGGGGCCACTGATTCAGGGTCCAGGCTTTCCGAGGGGCTCAGTAGGGCCAGCCCCATTTGAATATTTCATTTCATTTCATTTCATTTATTATTAAGCTGAGCCATAGGCTATAGTCACGTAAAACCGCACACAGAAAACAAACAAATATAAAATATTTCAAATCCTTTTGTAGAACATGTACTTAACTAAATAACCAAAGTGAAAAGATAAAATATTTTCTAAACCTCCGGCTAACTTGGAAATCTGTAATGGAAATAAAAGAAAGTTAACCCCAGCACCCATCCTATAAATGTCAGGGAACTGGGGTCCATACTTGATTTGTAATTCAAAAACAACTGCCGAACAAGGAATGCCTGAATCAGAAATGTTGCTATCCGCTGTAAAAATGGAACCTCAGATAACGCATACATCAGGAGACAATTGACAGTTCTACCCGGATATTTCTCTAGAAAGGATTTTAAATACTTCCTCCTCAACATGTTGTACAGACGGCATTCAAAAAGTATGTGTTGTGTAGTTTCGACTGATTGACTGTCGAATGGACAGAGTCTTTCCAAAAAGGGCGTCCTGTCTAATCTCCCTTCATACACCCTGGAGGGCAATGCATTGAATCGTGCACATAATAGTAAATATTTACCCCTTGATTATATATCCAATGCCAAATAGGATGCCTATCCTCGAAACCCAGAGCCCACATATGGTAATCCAGCAAATGCCGGGATGCGTGCGTGCTAGCAAGAGCTTGCTGCCTAGCAGTGTCTCTAATCCAGCTGGTCACATCTCTCTGCGCACAGCCAAGGGGCTGACCCTGAATATAGGACATAGAAAATCCCAATTGCTCCAGATAATGCTCAACACTACATGTCCAAGTGATCCTTAAACAAATAGCATTCTAAACCCACCTCACTCCAACCCGCATCACGGCTCCGGAACCAGAATTTAATGGTACGCTCCCAGGCCACTGAGTCCCAATCCACCTGACCCATCTCCAATCTGGCCGTCACGGCCGGGGTACCTCTAGGTATCCTTAGGAGCCTTTGGAAGAAGGCAAACTGGGCCTTGCTTTATATTTTGATAAAGGCCTCCATAATTCTACTCCATACGTAAGGGTCGGCGCAACTTTCCCATTAAATACCTGGATAGCTAAACCTGGGGTGGTTTTTTCAGTTTTCTTAAATAGTCTCAATATCGCCAGGGTTGGGGCCTTTGAGGTCTCTATCGCCCTGCTGATATGGGAATTCCAGCTCCCGGTATTCTGGAAGCATATGCCCAGATATTTAAACTGGGATACCTGTTGGATTGGTTGTTTATCGAGCCCCCACCCATATACCTTCCTTTCCTTGGAAAAGACCATAACCTTGGACTTATGACAATTGAGTTCTAACTTATTTTCCTGGCAGTAAACTGCTACATACCTTAATTGATGGAGTAAGCCCAACCTAGTCTGGGAGAGCACAGCCAGGTTGTCCGCATATAGTAGGCAACCCAGAGGTGCCTTCCCCAACCTAGGTGGGAAAAACTCCACTGCTGCCAAAAGCGGGACTAAATCATTTAGGTACAGGTTGAAAAGGGTGGGGGCAAGGACGCACCCCTGCCTCACCCCTCGGTGGGTATCCACCTTGCCCAAGAGATGTCCTTCTCTGTTCAGCCTGACCTGCAGTGTCATCCCCTTGTTCAGATTATATATAAATGCTAATAATCTTTTGTCAATGGTAGTGCCGCTCAATTTCTGCCAGAGACAGGATCTACTTATAGTATCAAATGCCGCTCAGTAGTCCAAGAAAGCCACAAACAAATGCTTGTTGAGTAGCTTATACTTTCCTACCAGGTTCTGCAGAATACGGCATTGCCCGGTTGTAAGAGCGACCTTTCAGAAATCCTGCTTGTTCCGGTCTGATAATATTATTTTCATGGATCCAGCTGTCAGTCTCAATAGTAGAACCTTGCCATATATTTTACTAACTGTGTTAAGCAAGCTAATTGGTCTATAGCTAGCGGGTTCCGATCTTGGGCCCTTCTTATATATGGGCACTATTATGGCCATCCCCCACCTTTTAGGGACATTTCCCGTCTCGTTAATTACAGTAAAAAGAGCCACCAGGACCGGGACCCACCAGTCCATGTTTGCCTTAATAGTCTATTTGCACCAGGTCAATTCCTGGAGCCTTAGAATTTTGGAAGGCGGTTGTATGAGTAACCACCTCCTCCTCCGTGATGGGAGGCCAGCATGGGGTGCCCATAACTTCTAGCAGAATAGCGTTGTGCTGAGTATCCGGGTTCTTATATAGTTTCTGGAAATGGTCTTCCCATGATCCTGCTGGCAGAGGATAACAACTCGCACAGACCCTCCCTTCCCCAGGGTCAACCATCAGGCTCCAAAAGGCCTTGGAATTTTTTTCCCGGGCTGCTGTCAAAATTTCCTGCCAACAGTGTTGCACATACATCTGTTTCTTTTGCCTAACAAATAACTTGTACTGCCGTTTAAGCCTAAAGAATTCTTCAGGAATAACTGAGTGGGCAGCCTGTTGATATTGTCTATAGACAAGGCGATACACCTTCCGAGCCTGTCTGCATTCGACATCAAACCATTTGGGGGCTCCCCTTGGGCTGGTGTTCCTGTTATGGGTTACCCCATAGGCCTCTGAATATTGGGTTATATCTATGGCCAAGTTGTCAAGAGTAGTAACCTCCTCTGACATACTTAGGGCAGTGAGCAGGGCTCCTCTTTGTTCCCTGCACCCCTCTGCCCACAGAAACCCTCGGACTAATTCTGCTAAGGCGGGCAACCACTTAATTATAGGATTATAACCTCCCACTGAAAAGGCGTGATCTTCCTCCATAATATTATCTAACTCGCCTGGTCCCAGGTCAATAGTAAAGGCCAGTGGGAGGTGGTCACTAATAGTAGGGACATCTACCCTAAAAGTCCGTATTTTATTAACCAAACTTGGGGTAACTATGACATAGTCCACCGTGCTAGACCCTTCGTGACCAAGGAAAGTGTGCTCACCTTCCTGGTCCTGATACCCTGAGCCATTCAGAATGCACAATGAAAGGGCCTGTATGAGCTTAGCCAGCCGGATGCCGAAAGAGTTTATCTTCGGGTCCTTTGAAAGCCTAGTGCTTAAAGATGGGTGTCTTGGCTGTATATCTATCTCCACATAGGGAAGCAACTCCGCATCTGCAGCTCCTAACCTGGCATTTAAATCCCCCAATAATATTGTGTGAACCTGTGGATATGCCAAAAAAACATCCTCCATAAAGGCCTGTAAAGTATCCCATATCAGCTTATCAGAGACCCCTGAATTTATAGGGGTGATATAAACGTTAATGAAAACTATCGAGTCTCTGCCCAGCTGGATTACTAAACCTTGTACCATATGTGGGCTCCCCCTTAAAGGGGTAATTTGCAATTCCAATGTATCAGCAACCAGGCAGACCAACCCTCCTCTTGCTCTGCCTCCATGCGGCGAAGAATCAGCTAAGACACTATAAGCCCGATAGTTGGTGAACTCTATAGGCCCCAGGTTTCTTGGGCAAGTATTAATTGGAAATTCTGGAGATATAAGACAAATTCCTCTTGAGTCAAGCGATGGCGCCATCCTGCTATATTCCAGGAGCAGACTCTAATCAATCCCAAATCCGGTCCATCTGTACAACATACCTTTCATGCCAACGGTCCCCCCCCTTCCCCTCTGAAACAATTTTAATCTCAGCCACACCCTTTGCTACTGCAGGGCTGACAATGGTAACAGGAGAACAGTTCTCACTAAAAGTAGTGGGGACCGTCTCCTCCCTCTGGCTATGCATTGGAGACTATACAAAGTGTTTTCCAAGACCAGGGACTGAGGGGGTTGAGGGGCCACCCCCAGAACCGTCCTCAAACTCATAACTGGGGGAGAGACCTCCATATTATCCCCTGCCAAAATTTCAGACAGTATACCTCTCCCCCTGTCAATCCCCTGGGCAAGACTCTGTAGCCTTGCTTGGATAGAGGAATTCTGTGGATGTCATTCCACCATAGTCCCTTCCAACCCTGAATCGTCTCCCTTTGGGACAGAACCTCGAGCCGCCAAGGGTCCTGGCTGCGTACTAGATGGATGGGGCACAAGCGGACAAACTTGCAGATTCTTAAAAACCTCCCCCACGTGAACCCCCCATGTAGATAGCAGATAAGCCTGTGAGAGGACCCTATTAGCAAAATGGGGCGTCCTGAAATACACTATGAATGGCTGCACAAATCTATAGGAAGGTAGAAACTGGAGTGACCGAACAGCCCCAAACGGGACCCACCCCATAATCTGTTCCAAGTGGGAAGCTATTGCCCATTTAGAATTCCATTGTGGAAATACCCCGTTAGGCAAAGGCTGAACACAAAAAGCAACAGCTCCCACTACAGGGACTAATCTCGTGGGGTTTGGAGGAGGATTACGGTCCAATTTTACTTGAGTCTGCAAGTGGGCAGCTGGCTCCTCCCCTCCAACTGTCCTGGACCCATTTGGGGGTGATAGGTCATGCAATTTAGCAGATGATATACATGCGCCCCTATCTGTTAGTACCCCCAAACCTTTAACCTTAAGTTCCGCAAAATCTCTAGCTATACTCTGTAATTGATCTTCCTGTCCCTGCAACAACACAGTAACTTCCCCAAGTTTGTCCAACAGCTGACTCGTTTGCAGCTAACAAAGCACACTGTTTTCTAAGTAGATGACAGCACTTCGAGTCTGGGAAATTGGGTGAAAAGTCGCTATTGGTAGAAGAGCACAAAGCCCTCTGGGTAAAAAAGGGGTCCAGGCAGAAGAGATCGGGATCTGAGCCTCGCTGGGCCAGAGCTGACTCCGCCAAACCAGGCTCGCCTGTAAAATCCCTAGCAGGAGAGACTTCGACTGCCGAAAGCCCGGCTACAGTTGCCAGAGTCCATCGTTGTGAGCGCAGGAAATGGAACGTATCCAGGGAGGGCTGGTGGTATGGGGCTTTACCCCAGAAGCTGGGAGCACAGGGCCCTTCTTCTTGGCAGCCCCCTTGCCAACCATTTCAGCAAATCCTACCTCATCCCTACAAACAACAAGAGGGGGGTGCTCCTGATCGCTTCCAACGCTGCCTCTACCGCGCGGGGCCTTTTGTGGACAGTCCACAGATCTCACGCGCCCAGAACACAGGCACGAGATCCAACCCTGCTCTACTCAGCTTCTTCCTCTAAGAGGGTCTCAGTCTTCCTTACTCCTCCAGTGCATATTCTGGAAGTCTAACAAGGGCTCTGATGCAATGGGCCTCTCCTCACACCAATACCGTGGCACCTCTGCCTCCTCAGCCCCACTAATGGCACCGCCAACAGGTCTTTGCCCTTTGGCCGCCACCCTGAGGGCACCAGTGCAATGCCCTGGTAATAAAGGTACCTGGAGGGGGATGACACAACAAAGCCCAGGTGAGAGCAATCCTCCCTTACAGTTTCTGCTGCACCAGCCAAGCTCTCCTGGGGGCTTCCACCCTTCCCACCCATTTGGATATTGAAATCTCCTGCTTTCTCTGCCGGAGTTGCCTCTGCCTTCCCCCAGTGCCTCCCCTTTCTCCCCAGCCCCCACACCACACCTTGCCTCCCCTCCTCTATCTCAGTGCCTGCAAACTCTGGTCTACTCCCATGCCTCCCTTCCTCTGTACTCCAGTGCCTCCTGTGCAGGGCTTAATTTGTGGGGGGGGGGGGGGGGGGGGGTGGGGGGGGGGGGGGGGGGGGGCTTGCCAGGGCTCAGCCCTGGCAATTAAATTCAAGGAAATATTCCCACTAGGAAAGTGCACCCAGAAATGTGAAAGGCCAGGGAAAGGCTGATATTGGCTGATCTGCTCCACCTGACTGACTGGATGTCCCCTCCCCCCATTCCAAGTACAGGGTCTTAACCAAGGGGCTGCCCCCCGCTGGGCGGTGCCAAGAGCCGTTGGTGGCGTCCTTTGCGGATGGAGGCGGTGATCTTCACAACCGCAAGACCCATCACTCCTCCCTGTAACCAAACCACCAGGATGCTGGTCCTTCTCTCTCACTCCTTATGTGTGTGTCTCACAGTGTCCGCTGTCCACCTCCTGGTACTGGATGAAAATGACACCTCCTCCTAGTAGTTGTTGCTATGAAATCCAAGGAGGAGGCAGGAATCAAAAGTGATGTCACTGAAGGTGAGCTGCTGTAATTAATGTCTTAATCAATACATGCTAATGTGATGTAATGTAATGTATACATAATGGTCATGTATACAACACACACAAACACACACACAATCACACTAGGGTAGGGAATAGGGATGCTTGCACCTCGCCAACTGGCTCAGTCAGACAGGAGTAGGACTCAGGACTCAGAGGAGTCATGTCAGGTGGTCCAAGTGAGTTGGCCAGTGGTGTCTAAAATGCTATTTTCATTTCAAAGGATTGGCCAAGGGGCAGGGCTGGCATGGATTTACAAATTTCAACAGTTAGTCACCCTCCTCCCAGTCCCTGCCTGTATTGGTCACCTCACCTGCCCTGAACAAAGGGGGGTGGGGAAGGGGAACCAACCTTTCCAGTTAATGGGATGCAAGCCAGCGGTGGCAGGCAGCAGCTTCAGAGCTTTCACAATCACCCCCCACCTGCCCGCCAGAAAGTCAAAGGGATCCCATGAAGCACGTTGCGTTGTGTGCCCAGGGGGTTGGGGCCACAGGCAGGCCGGGTGTAACTCCGAGCACTGGGTCCAGGTGCAGAGACGCAGACTAGAGCTCCGCTCGCATAAGCTTAACACATATCTAGCAAATACATTTGTTTTATCATGTAGACTGGCAGCCAGCCACCAGCCCCCATTATTTTCTGTGTGTGAATTCAAACTAAGCCTCCCCCTCCTGCTGCAGTCCTGCAGCACCCACCCAGCTCTCGCGCCCGCCCGCCGTGGCCCTGGTCTGGCCCCCCGGGCATGCAATGCACTTCATGGGGTCCCTTTGACTTTGACCCTGGGTCTGCAGTGGCGGGCGCATGGGGGGGTGAAAGTTCTGGAGCCGCTTGCATCCGTCCCGTCTCCCATTCCATAATAAAACTTGGAGACATGCAACGTGCTTCATGCGTGGGGGGGAGGGGGGCTGTGAAAGCTATATGAAGCCGCCACCGCCAGCTTGCATGACTCTCCCATTCAAATCCATTCCACGAATCCACAATAAAACGAGGGGGGAGGGAAGAGTGCACATGTGGAGCGGACCTGGTGCCTGCCTATGCAGCTATGCAGCCGCTGCTTTTGCCAGCTTTTGGGATTCATTTTTTAATTTAAGGGAAGGGGCACAAAAATTCAACCGGCTTTTTCAATATCTGAATGTTAATGAAGACACACAGAGTCACAATAACACCACACATGCTTGATTAGCCCGCCGACTGAGAGACTCCCCAGTCCCTCTGGCCAGAGGTGTGGGTGCGCAGTGCAGCGGACGCCGGCGGCACGAGGCAGCGCTGCTCTTTGCGCATCAGTAAAAACTTAAAGGAGCAAATTATTTTATAAAAAATCACTGTAAATTAACACTTTGGATACTTAGTCACTTAGTGACCCGAGGGTCGGGGGGGGGGGGGCATGGGCGGGCCAGGCGTGAGTCTGAGCACCGGGTCCAGGTGCAGAGTCGCAGTCTACTAGAGCTCCGCTCACATAGCTAGCAAATATGTTTGTTTTATCATGTGGACTGGCAGCCCTCTGCCACCGCCGGCTTGCATCTATCCCGTCCCGTGACCCATTACATACCATTAGCAAATTGGGAGACGTGGTCACGCGGCGGCTTCAGAGCTTTCACCCACCCACCAGGCCCACGGTCAAAGTCAAAGAGGGACCACCGCATGAAGCGCGTTGCGAGCCCGGAGGTCGGGACTGGCTTGCATCCTTCCCGTTCCATCCATAACATAATAAAACTCCCGCCGTCCCGGTCCCGGACGGTGCCCACCAGGCAGGGGGCAAAGGGATTAATCTCTCAGTAATAAGTTAACACCAAACTCTCAACAACAACAACCGGCAGCAAACCAAATACATATATACCATGTTGTAATCACAGCAATTTACACAAAGAAGTTTTCTTTGGAGTGTATGAGATGATCAAATTCAATCAGCAAAAAGAATCTCTCTTCTCGCGTTGCAGTGTCGGAAATTAAACCATCCTCACACAGCAGGGAGAAAAGGGATCAAATGGTAGCAGCCCCACAATTTATAGGGGCGGCAGAATTAAATTTAAATAGAAACAAAAGATAAGGGCGGTCTTTCTGTGTCTCTGTCTCTAAGCTAATCAAACGGGTAAGACCAGGGTCAGGGAGTTGCGGCGGCGGATCCCGAGCCGCTGAGTTATTCTGGGCGGCGGAATCACGCGGCAATGAATCACAATACAAAGCTGCCGCGCTTAAGCGAAAGGTGAAACTTTGTGGCAAACCTGCAGCTTCCGCATGAGATCTGCAATGGCAACAGTACAGCGGCAGCAATCGCGGTAAGCCTCAAGTGCAAGCAGCGGAAAGCTCTCCCTTCCGATTTGTGCTGCTTTGTGCGGAAGAGAGCTTTCCGCTGGTAAATGCTGCTGCAGCGGTACAGCGCTTCAGTCCTAGTGATAGCAGGGATCTCTTGTATTGGTCTAATAACAGTTGGTGGTGATATGCAAGCTTTTGGACTTTTTTTTCCCCAAAAACTTTTCAAAACTCCTGAAATGTAAGCACATGTCTAGATATCATTTTGGGGTACTATATTCCATCTGTGTTGGATGAAACTGACACTGAATTTCTTTTTACATTTACCAGTGTTTTGGTTTTGTGGTGAGCAGTGCATAGCACTTAAATGTTTTATAACTGCCTTTATTCCCCCCCCCCCCCCCACACACACACACTACAACAAATTTAATGATTTCCATTAATTCAATTAATATGTGCTGCATTGTTCCCCATGAAAATTCCCTGTCCGGAAGGAATTGTGTAAATGCAATTCATCAAGTCTAAATTTGATTCAGCCCAATGCAGCCTTCTTTCACACCTCCAGCAACACCAGCACCAGACATGTACACACTGCAGCCAGACAATCTGGGTATTTTGGAAAACCTACTCCACAATGTCCCACTATGGGAGAATTCATGGAGGTCCAAAATTCTGAAGTGTCCAAACTTATCAGGCTCAGATTCTTCGTGTATTTCTATGCTCAGCAAAGAATTATCTATTTTCAGACTATTCTAAATTTCCAGACTGTGAAGTGCAGTGAAACATCTATTTTTAGATCCTGATGTGCCATGAAATTAGGCTTTTTTACTGTGAAAAAGTGCATCCCTATTCATGATGCCTTCTCTTTGCATGGAACAAATGAATCGTGGACATTTACTGGAAGCTGTGTTCTTCAAACAAATTGAAGTCTTGGTTATAAATACCTGGGGAGATGAATGTATGCATGATATAAGCAGGTATAATTTCATCTAAATCAACAGAACTGGACTCACATACCCAGCACCCTTTATTACCACAAGCTTGAATTGGGCTCAGAATCCTTAGCTCAGGATTTGGATAGATGAGCAAATTAAGAACCATTCTACAGTTATTTTGCATGAAGATGCATTTATTTGAATGTTTTAAATCAACAAATAAACAGTCAGATTAAGCTAGACCACTGGTTAATTTAACAGTATAAATCCCTCCCTACCCACATCCGCCTTGCCCCCTCCCTCCAGTCCTTCAAATCCCTCCTCAGGACCCACTTTTTCTTTGCCGTCTTTCCCAATGCCTGCTAGTCGTTCCCCATATGCTTACTGTCTGCCCTCCTCTGCAGATTGCTGCAACCAACCTGATTGTAACCAAGCCAAGCTCACCCACCTGAGACTTCACATCCGCTTGAATGTTTGTTTGTCTTCTCCCCTGTCTCTCCCACTGTCCCCTCTCCCTGTCTCCCCCCCCCCCTTGTCTTTTAGATTGTAAGCCACAGGCAGGGACCGCGTCTATTCCTATGCTCTGTACAGTGCCAGGTACATGACCGGCGCTATATAAATGTTTATAATAATAATAATGCTATTGAAATCAATAGTTACTCCAAGGCTGTTTTTAAACAATCAGGGCGATAGCGGGGTCTGCGGTGGCCGAGTGTCACTGCTGCAGAGCAGCCACGCAGGTGGAGTGAGTGGGGAATGCTTCAAACGGGCAGCTCCCAACGTGGCTACCCCAGCTATGGAAGTGGCCACTATACATTTGGCTGGCCCCGCACGGAGCACTCTGGATTTCCTGGCATTACTCTGTGCATAGTCATGAGTGGGTGCTCCATGATTCATGGGAGTGCACATCTGGCCCCTCCACCTTCAGATGGGCAGTCAGCTCTGTAACTCCTGGGTGGCCATGCAGGGTAGCATCTCATTTGAAAACACCCCAAATTTACATCGGAATCTGATGCACGTTCTATAAAAGATGAGGGTTGTGAAACAGGTATGCCATTCACACAGGGTTCTTTATAAGACAGCATTTTGTTCATGTTCTCAGCTACACTCATGAAATCCATGAACTAGTGAAGTACATGTTCATTAAAGTTTGATAATGCGTAAACAGCTAGGCTTGTAAGTCTCTAGTCTTAAAAGGATTTTATTTTTTAAGAAGGAAGGTTGTAAGCACTAAGCAAGAAACCTGAGAACTGTGGCTTCTTGATACCATTTCTCATGTTTCAATATGTATAAATTTATCATCATCAAACTGGATAAATAAGTTGCTGTGGTTCTGTCCCTTAGAGCACTGTTTCTGTGCAAGACCCATTCACTTCAGAGGTGCCACATCCAGTTCCTGCCTCTCAGTCTACTTAAGACGCAGTGGGTGTTTCAGGCAGACAGGGAGCCTGCTAGGGCCCGGAGCTGCTTCAGGGGCCCATTCCCACAGCAGACAATTACCAGCTCTGCCCAAGGCCACATCAGATGGACTGGTGGTATCCCCAGGTTTTGGTCCACCTGTGCAGTGCCTCCCTCCCCACACACATCATAGAGTTTCGAACGCTCACCTGACGCTCTGGGCTGGTGCCCATGACTCCATGGTGCAGAATGTGGTAATGGACGGACACGCATGAAGGTGTACCATGGGCCCCCCCAACAGATGGGCAGCAGCACTGCATTTGGCCATTGCTCCGAGTTTAGCTGGCCTGTTGCACGTGGCGTGCTCCTGGATTTTGAGGAGCATGCTATGCTGGGCTACCAAGGAGCAGCTCCAGCCTGCTTCATGGTGCACATCTGGCAGGCGCCTTCACAAGGACTGATAAACCCAGGGATGACCGGGGCATCTGCAGACATCTCTGGAGCTGCTGTACATCTGTTTACACCCATTGACCTTTTCTTCGCTGTACCTCACTAATAGCTGGCAACCACATGATAGCAATGATTGCCTCCTGGTGAGAAGAACAGGATAGGCTGGAAGGGATAAGATAATAGGCCTGTGGATCTGCCACCGTTCACATCAACTGAACATTTTTCCTGCATGGCAGCCGTAGGGTCTGCTATGGGAGCTGCTTCCATGGCTGATTCCTTCCTTTCATCTTCCTCTCCCACCACCCTAGACCTCCCATCTCATGCCTCATCTTAAGCCAGGAAGGAAGTTTGGCCCACGGGATGCAATGCACTCTACAAAATGGTATCCAATAAACTCTTCTTAGATTGACCCCCAATGTGCTGTAGAAGTATCGTAAATGTATATTTATGTGGTTATCACAGTAAACTGAGACACTGATTGATGGATTCTGGTCCATTTGCTGCTGGCTCAATAAACAAGAGAGGGGGTTTATGCTGTGGGTGTCAGCACAACATAGAACCCTGATGCTCTAAAAATTATCTGCTTGGAAACATATATGATAGTTTGCATTGACTTTCCCCCCCCTTCTGATTAGAGCCATACTAAATGAACAGGGTGGTTGAATTTAAGCATACCCAAATGATATTTACTTAAGTAACATAAGCCTG
This sequence comes from Sphenodon punctatus, assembly GCA_003113815.1. Lineage (NCBI taxonomy): Eukaryota > Metazoa > Chordata > Lepidosauria > Sphenodontia > Sphenodontidae > Sphenodon > Sphenodon punctatus. Next base: position 29,155 of record QEPC01000585.1, read on the forward strand.
TATGGTTTTTTATATATATACTTCTTCCAAGCGACTGAGATTGGCCACTGTCAGAGACAGGTGCTGGGCTTAATGGACCACTGGTCTGTCCTAGTATGGCACTGCTTATGTTCTTATGGAACTAGTATTTCATAGTAAAATTTTCCATTGCTTTTATTATTAGGTTTTTTTCTAAGAAGCCAGTGACTAAGTTGGGCATTATCCCCATTCACATTTATGCATGTGATAATATTTTTGGATGAATGCAATTCCTCACATATATATATACACACACACACACATACGGCTGCCATGCAGGGAAAATGATCAGTTGATGTGAACGGTGGCAGATCCACAGGCCTATTATCTCATCCCTTCCAGCCTATCCTGTTCTTCTCACCAGGAGGCAATCATTGCAATCATTGCTGACAGTGGCCAATCTCAGTCGCTTGGAAGAAGTACCCAACAGGTCACAAATTCAATGGGACGATCATTCCCTCTTCACTCCCAGCTCCCAACAGTAAGCGGTTACATTCTCCAAACCTACCTGGTTAATAGCTGCTAACGGGCCTATCCTCCAGAAACCTGTCCAATCCTTTTTGTAAGCTATACTACTGGCCTTGACCACATCTTCTGGCAACAAATTCCACAACTTAATTGTACGCTGAGTTACAAAATACTTAATTTGTTTTAAATCTGCTACCTGTTAAGTTGCATGGGATGTTGGTTTCATGGGATGTCCCCTAGTTCTAGTACTATTTGAGAGGATAACCATTGCCTATTTACTTGTTCCACACTACTTGTGATTTTATAAACTTCTATCATATCCCCTCTGAGTCATCTCTTCTCGAAGCTCAAGAACCCTAACCTATCAAGGCTCTCTTCGTAGGGGAGCTGTTCCATATCCTTTATCATTTTTGTTGCCTTTTTCTGAACCTTTTCTATTTCTACTATATCCTTTTTGAGATGGAGCAACCCAAACTGCACACAATATTCAAGGTGCGATCACACCATGGATTTATATAGTAGCATTATGATATTTTCAGTTTTATTTTCTATCCCTTTACAAATAATTCCTAACATTCTGATTACTTTTTATGACTGCCACTGCACACTGAACTGAGATTTCAATGTATTACCCACAATGACTCCATGGTCCTTTTCCTTAGTAGTAACTCCTAATTTAGTACCCAGCATTGTGCACATAAAGTATGGACTGTTCTTTCCTACATGCAGCACTTTGCACTTATCAACATTAAATTTCATCTGCCATTTAAATGACCAGTCACCCAGTCTTTTAAAATCTTCCTACAATTCTTCACAGTACACTCATGTTTTAACTACCTTGAATAACTTGTCATCTGCAAATCTGATCACCTCATTCTTTACTCCTTTTTCTAGATCGTTAATGAATACATTAAATAACACCGGCCCCAGTACAGATCTCTGGGGCACCCCACTATTTACCTCTCTCCATTGTGAAAACTGACCAACTGAAAGTTCCAGTTAGACCTGCTCTTCGTTTCCTATCCTTTAGCCAGTTACCCATCCACAATAGGACACTGCCTCCTATCCCATGACTTTTAAAATTTCTTTAAGAGTCTCTCATGAGGGACCTTGTCAAATGCTTTCTGAAAATCCAGATACACTATATTTACCGGCTCCCCCTTATTCACATGCTTATTTACACCCTCAAAAAATTCCAACAAATTAGTGAGGCATGACTTCCTTTTGCAAAATCCATGTTGACTCTATCCCATCAAGCCATGTTTATCGTTATGCACAGTAATTCTGTTTTTAATAATTGTTTCCTTGCACTAACGTCAAGCTCACCAGTCTGTAGTTCCCAGGATCACCTCTGAAGCCCTTTTTAAATATTGGTGTTACATTTGCTACCCTCCAGGCCTTGGATACAGTGACAGATCTTAGCAATAGGTTGCAAATTACCAGTAGATCTGCAATATCTGCAAAAGAAGTTAATATTTTATCTGATGGTCTCCATCCAGTTCTTATTGGTCAGACATGGGATCCAGACATACTGGCTAGCTTTTTGACAGGATGGGGAAGGAGATTCAGCCTGTTATAGCTTGTCCCTTTGATTCAGAGTTGAGGCACATTTGCAGCGTTTGTCTTATAGGAAGAGTTCTCATTCCAGGTCAGACTAACCCTAGATCCCTTCTGACAGGACCCAGTTCCACATATGGCAGAAGCAAGTGCAAGAATTCTGCAATAAGCATTTATGGAATAGCCTACCCACTGAAGCAGGGTTTTTTTTTTACTAGCCCCCTTTGACTGGGTTTTGTTTTTAAGTATGAAGGCTTTACAACCCTTCCATACTATTAATCCTTATTATTATAACTCTGTACATTCTTATCTGTTCAAATGTCCAAACCTATAGAAAAATTGACTATGTTCTTAACCTCGCCGATGAGATTTTCACTTGTAACACTTGTAGTCAGTTCAGGCCCAGCATATCTCACCACTGCAACATAGCAGGCCCAGGAACCCAAATGCAGCCCCAGGGCTAGTTTTTATTTGGCCCCCTTCCAGTTACTGGATCTAGTTCCCAGATCGAGTTCCAATCCTGAAGCACTGAAAGACTGAGCTCAGGGTAAGGGAGCAAAGATGTACAGAAGGATATGGGACATATATACCCATGCACAGACCTATGATTGGAAGTTTGCACAGCCCTATCACCACAAGACAGGATTTCACTATGGATGCAATCATCACTTGCTGAACTCAAAAGGAGTTGTGGCAAAGTGTCACACTAGTTAACCCCCAGCGAGACCCCTGGCAGCCCAGCTTTCAAGGTGCAGCCCCTCACCTCGAGACCTTGCCATCCCCCAATCCTCCATGTTTTTAGAGCGTCTCTGATACCTTTGTCTGATACCTCTCCTAAGTGGGTGGGGATTAGAGAAATGGGACAGCAGAACCATCCTTGTTTCCCCCTTTCTCCATTGCTGCTTAATTTGGAGTTGGGAGAAAAAGGCACACCAAGCCACCACTCCAGGTCTGTCCTCATTCCTGCCTTAACAGTCCCACAACTGCTGCATTGCTCTCCTTGTCCAGCAGTTTGTTCATGTTTGTTGAGGGATTGGCTGCTGGTGCCTGGAGGGAACCTTGAACAGGGTGGCAGTACCTCTAAGAACAGACCCAGTTCCTTGCTGTACTCACAGCACTGAAAGCAAGCAAGGAAAAAATAAACAATTCTCTTCTTGCTAGTTGTTCTGACAGGGTAAATTAAACCAAGGGTGGGAGCCTCAGATCCCAGGGCCAAATGTGGTCCACAGCTAGTTATTTGGCCCTTTTCCAATTCCTGTTTTCTGCCCCTGCATCTAGTTCCTATCCCCAAGGACTGAAAGACTGAGTAAACCCTGAGTAAGGGAGCAGAAATGAGGGTATATGTATTGTAGGTAGGTACACATAGGACAGATCCACAATCTGGAGTCTCTCTTCCTGAGCACTCCCTAAGCATCTCCATCCCCATGTATGAAATGTCCTCTCTATGTGGACTTCGGAGCTTGTGTTAATTTTCAAAGTGGGCCTCCAGAAAGGAAACGGTTCCTCACTCTCGGGATAAATAAACAACACGTTTGTTTGCAACACGTGAATGAGATCCCCACTCCACTCAAGTCAGTGAGAGTGTTGCCATTGTCTTCAGTGGAATCAAGGTGCGACACTGTCCAACACTGGACCCCCGCCTTTTACTAAACAACGTGGGATCTGAGCCCACGTTGTGGGAGGACTTGCTCCTACTCGGACAGAAAACAATGAGATTTTGGTCACTGAAGCAGGTTCAGCCCCTAAAAAAGACTGCACCTCAGCAGCCGCGGGGGTATCTCTGAGCACTGGGAAACGTGGCTGTCTCTGCAGTGTCTTCTTGCCTCACTGCTGCCGAGAGGACGCGATGGCCTTCGGCTGCAAGTGCTGATGGGCAGCAGCCTGTTTAGTGGCTGTGGGCTCGGCATCGCGTCCAGGGCGGCGATGCCTTCGGGTTCTCTTCCCTGAGCGCCGCACTAAAAGCAAAGGGAAACGAATAACTTCCTTCCCGAGCCAGCATCTAGCTGGCTGAGTGAGTGGGCGGGCGAGGAGCCCTTAATCCCCATGCACTGATCAGAAGACTAGCCAATGAGTTCTCCCCCGCCCAGATCCGTCATCCTCCTTCCCTTCCCAGCTCCAGTAACTCCACCGCCGCATTTTCCGGTGGCCTGGGCTGCTAGATTGTTGTGATAGGGAACGGCTGGTCGGTGATCTAGTCCCCTCCTAGCAGCGAGAGTAGCACCTCCAGCCGTGTCCCCTCCTCCCCGTGGTGGAGCCCAATCCCGGCTGCACATTTCGCACCACGGGGACCAGCCTCAGCACTGGGGGGGTGGGGAGCGGAGGCGGTGGCAGAAACTGACGTGTCCCAGTCATGGAGCTCACCGTGATTCATCAGCAGCAGCAGCAACAGCAGCAGCAGGGCGCCAGAGGCAAGATGCTGCGCACCGCTCCAGCTTAGAGACCGGCAGCCGGAGCTTGTAACCAATTTCTCCTCTGCCATCAGGAGACCCTTTCTTGTACCTGGGTGCCAAGGCTCCCTTGGGAAGGCAAGATGGAAGAAATCCTGAGGAAGCTGCAGAAGCAAGCTTCGGGGAACAAATACAAAGCCGTTAAGGAGAGCTGCACCTGGGCCATGGGTAAGGAAGAAGTGAGCAAGCAATGGGGCATCTGTCCCCAAATGCATGCCCCCGAGCATGCAAGTGGCATGGCACCCAACTCTTATGCATAGCGGGATGTCTGCCCCTTTCTCCTTATGGGTAATATAATTCCAGTTTCCCGATAGAGGCGCATTGGGAAATCTCTACCGATTGCCTCCTGAAGACTTTTTCCATTTTTAAAGGCACCCTCTGCAAACCGTGCCTGCTTTAGCGGGTATTATTTATTGCTTTTGGATGGGAGCCTACATTCAACCACTGATCTGTTGGCCTGAGATCTACTAGGTCAAGCTATTCGCTGTATTCCTTCCAGGCTGGAATAGGATTGTTCTCAATTGTTTTTTCTTCCTCCAGTCTACATTGATAAGCTTTCAGCTGTATGAGTCAGTGGTTGGCTAATGCATATGGGCCAATATGCCTGGTGCAGTCGGTTTCCAGCACCCCAGGGGCCCTGGTTTTCCTTGGAACATGTTAATTGCATTTGCAGAAGTTTCCAGCTATTTAAATTCTCTTTCCTGGCTGAAGGGGCCAAACGGCTTAGGACCAGAAAACCCAAAGCGTGTTTGAGATCTTTCTTGGGCAGTTGATACAGTGGTCCCTCCAACACTACTGAGATTAGCTGTTAATGCAAAAGGATGCCACTGTGGCTAATGAAATGTAAAAAGGCAGTGTAATGATATAATATGAGGGCAACTCAATGAGGTTCTAGTTCTTCTGGGGAGAGAATGCTTACGAATCTCCCTTTAGAAAAGCTTTTGATTTTATTTATACTCCTTCATTGAAATGAGCCACATGGTGTATTGTCACCAGGAAGAAGGGGGTGCTGGTGGGACCTTTATTTGTCATACTTCACTCAAATGTGAGTGCAACAACTTCACACAACTAAGGGTGGTCTGTCATCTGATGCCATTTAAAAGGCCAGGTTGCCTAGTGCTGCCCAACCATGCTTTGTTAGAGTTTGGTGATTTGGGCAGTAAAATTAATATTTTCCCATTGTTTTCTTGATATTACTGTGATGACCTATGGTAATTACTGTGATGACCTATTACCTATGGATAGTTACTAATGTGGTGAGGTTTTTTCTTCTTGGCAAGTAGATTTTCCCTGCATATTCAATCTACCATTAGAAAATTATCATTTTTAGTATTTGTGTTAAGCGTGTGTTTGGTGGATAAATATACTGGTACCATTATTATCTTTCTGAGAGATCAAGGTGGTAGTACCATATTGTAGTTGTTTCAGTGGAAAAAGAAGTAAAACATTTACCATCCAAAAGTGCCGGTGACAGAGATGTGCAGAGCATACTACTAGAAGCTTCCCAAAATTACTGTGTTGTTTTCCTGACATGCAAGGTGTTTAATATAATACTGAATTCTTTAAAAAAATAATAATAATAAAAAGCTATCCCCATACAAGTGTGGCTGGACAGTGCATCAAGTACTATACATTCGAAGTTTCTCATTGGGCACATTTGTAAACTGATAAAAAAATATGCTTCTTAAACAATGTAGTGTTATTATGGTGACCACTCAACTGTTAACTTATTATTATTTTATTATTATATAAGCATTTATATAGCGCCAGAATGTACCTGGCACTTTACAGAAAACAAGATAGACACGGTCCCTGCCTGAGAGCTTATAATCTAAAGACAGGGGGAGGAAAGACGGGAGGGGGAACAGAGGGAGAGAGACAAGGAATGCGACATTCATGAGGATGCGAGAACTCAGGTACACGTTCTTGGTTTGGCTTGGTTATGTGAAAGGGTTGACTTTTAAAACCATATGCTGCACAGACTCTGTTATTAGCTGATATGTGTGTGTGTGTGTGTGTTCTGGAAGATTAACCTCTTGATAATATGAGGTCCTTCCTATTTCAATGAAAATGAACCAAATGTATTGGATCCACAAACACACTCAAGAAAAAAACTGTGACTATGATCCAGGTGACATAATCCTGGGGATCATCTTTACATAACTTGCACTAACTTTATTAAATCAGATTCCTAAAAATGGATGCAGTTACTAAGGGTGGTCATTTGGATGAAGATTTGTATTGGCTTATTTTCATTTTGTTTCCCAAAGTTATCAGATTTAAGTGTCAATTCATATTACGGATCTGTGTTTTAAATAAAGTAAAAAAATTAAAATAACTTTAAAAATTGTTGTGCATGTACAAAATGACCATCAGACTATTGTGTGCATGCACAACCTTATTCAAAATGGCAGTGGTAGCAGCACCATCCTTTTGGAAAAGGACAGCCAGTCTGCGCATGTGGAAAATGACCACTGTGTATGTGCAGAGCAGCTGCCGCCACCATTTTGGGAAAGGGTGTACATTTGCAGAATGGTCCAGTGGCCATTTTGCACATGCGCAGTAATATTAAAATAAAAATTAATTTAAAAATTACTCTGTGCAAAATGGTTGCTGGACTGTTCTGTACATGCATGCCCTTTTTGGAGTAATTTTTGCATGTGCAGTAATTTTTTAAAAAATATATATTTTAGAACCAAACTAAAACAGGCTTGTTGTCATGCTGTTCCACTTTGGTACGAATTAATCCATCATGGCTTTTTCCGTGCAGTTACGGATTGAATATGAATCCGAATTCCCACCCCTAGCAGTTATTGAGGAGCAAGTTTGTGTGTGGACATTTTACCCAGCGTATATTAACACACTATTCCAAAGGGGTGTTTAGGGTAGTGTTTGGTAACTTATGCCAGGAAAAATTACCTCACACTAACATTATATATGGCTGTTCCTGTTCCACAACATGGATCAGGGCTAACCAGTCCTCTGGTCAGAGGGGCTACATGAAATGGGCCTTATCCTCAAGTAACTACCTTCGGGTAGGTTTCCTTAACTAAATCCTTAGTGAACATGACCTATCTTAGATTTTAGGTGACTCTACACCAGGGGTGGGGAAGCTCTGGCCCATGGGGGTTCTCTGACCTTGGAGGTTACCCCCCTCCTGTTTATTGAGGCCTATACGTCACGGGCCACCAGCCATCAGATGACTGGAAGTGCTTACGGGCTGGCAGGCATGCCCCCTATGTACAAGGCTACCCACGCACTAGATTCTCCAGCCCATAGAGACCTTAGGAAGGGATGGATCTGGCACTCAGTGAGAAAAAGGTTTGCTTTCAAGCCTGTGGTGAAATTGATAAGCCCTGAAACCCCTTGCATTGACATACCCACAGTGAAATTGACACGCTCTGAAGTGCTACACTGAAAATCAAGAGCACAAAGCAAACCTAGGTGCGTTAATCATGAAGACAGGAATTAGAGTAGCCTGGCTGGCCAATGCTCAGAGGCTGAGTGATGTCACTGACCAGACGTTGATTCTGCATCATGGTTTTTGGCTGCTCCATGGTTCTCCTGAGGAATTCCCTGGATATGTCCTGGGCAGCAAACCTGTGTTCACTCCTTGGCTTACTCCCAAGATTGAGTGAACAAATGTAAGGCTTGCTCCTCTGTTAGGTGGCTGGGACAATGGTAAGCATTACATGCAGAGACATCACCTGTCTACATTAGGCCAACTCGTGTTAAACTGATCTAAGAACAAAGTTGATTCATATGTAAAATGTTTTAGACTGGTCTAACTTTCCTCTGACCAGTTAGTTATAAACCTGTTTAAGCAAGTTGACAACTCTATCTAGCACATGGATGGACACTGGATTTCTTGAACCATATTAGATGGGTTGCCTTGATTAGAAAGTGGGATACCCACCCACAAATTGTAAAACTCTCACCAGCATGGACTCGCAAAGCGTGTAAGCCAACTTAGACTGCGATCCTCAAAGCCAGCCCAAGTCACTGCAGTGCACCTCGTGCTGGTGCAGTGCTTTGAGGATCATAACTTAAACTGGAATACTGTTTTCTTAGATATAAAAACCCTTTGTTTTGGGTAAAAACAGATGTGACGGTGGCCCGCTGTGGCTTGGGACCCACTGGCACATCTGTTAAGGTGCTGCCAGATGTTGACCCTCTTCTGCCCTGGGGCGGGTTGATGACTAACCCGGACTGTGTCCTTGGAAAATCTCAGAGGTCACAGCCTGGTCTAAGGGCTGCCCATGTGGGCCAACACAGGCTACAGCGGGCTAACGTGTGCGGGGCTACCATGACCATACACTATGGCTGCCTGTCATTGGCCGCAATTGCTGTTGGTCATGATGGGGGGCAAGGTGCTGGGAACATGGTGGGGGCAGGGCTGTCAACACATTTGTTGTGTTCCCCACCCTGCTGGGATGTGTGGGTGGCGAGACAGTTCTCTGGCCGGACTGTGGGCATGTCAGTTCTATGCGCTTGCCTGGGCCATGTCGACTACAGTCTCCTGGACCAGGTTGGGGAGCCGCCGCACGTCTGCATTTATCCTTTGTCAATCCGGTGTTGTGAATATGCAGCCATGCTGACGTGAAAGGGTTGGCTTCATGAAGAAAAGAAGAGAGACCGCATGGAAGCATTTGGCATCTCGCAGACTGGGCCCGAGTATTCAGAAATCCTAACAGTGATGATTTTACTATCACTGGTAAGGTGTGAGCAGACTTTGAAAACAATAGTTTTCAGTTGTGGAGAGGTGCAGTGTTTACATCCCAAATAAACTATATAGTACTCAGAAATGGTACCAGTACCTCTACATTTCTTATTCTTCTATTTGCCCCTGCAGAAACTTTGGACTCACCTGAGGTTGTTGCCAAGATTCCTCCATATCAGCTGAGGTAAGGAAACATAAATGCCATAGTATTATTGAAGCCATGAATGTCTGCAAAGTTGGCCAGAAGTATATTATTACTGTTCAGTGGGGAAGGGAGACTGTTTTGTGGCAGGATTATGTTTAGTGTGGAACGCTTGGGCCTAACATTCTTGTAAATGACACTTGCGATGGAAACTTGTTTATTCCCATTGTTCCGGAGCTGCAATTTGCCCACCTCTGATCTAAGCTAAAGAACTATATTTATTAAGATTATTTTTGAATTAGTGTGCTCTCCAATTGGTGTCAACACAGTACATAAGAGACCAAAGTGTTCATAAGCTACTATGAAATGGCATTACAGAGCAAAGCAAAGACAACTCTGATTTATGCTTGCTGCAGTTCAGTCCTTTGCTCGCTTTGTTGGGTTGGATCTTTGGCATAGCCAATCAAATGGTCTCCTGAAGCATATGCAGTAAATGAATGAGTTCTGTCACGTATGCTCCTAAGGCAGCTTCAGCACTATAAATGTGAAATTCCTAGTAGGTGGGTAACAACTGAAATGTGCTTTGCTGTAAAGTCCAGTTTGTGTTCAGAACTGTTTAACCAGTTAAAGGCATAGGCGCAGTTTGTGGCATAACTTTGCCTCATTGGAAGTATATTTTCAAAACCGTGAGAGGCACTTCAGCCATTGAGCTCTCTTTTAACATTAATTGGATTTAAATCTTTGGAAAATGTTTTGAAAATTAAAGCTGTGGAGGAGACTCAAGCTCTTCATTTAGCAATGTTTGTGTAGTTCGCCTCTATCATAGGGTAAAAGAGCTTACAGGTGCTGAGTTGACAACAAAGGTATCATATAGGAAAAAGAATGGCCTTCAAGTTAAGATACTGGACTGGGACTCAGGAGAAGAGGGATAGTTCCCAACTCTGCCATGGACTTCATATATGACCTCCTCCTAATCACTAGATCCCAATCCAAGATCTGTGATGCACGCGGACCAAAACTACAGTTGTGCATAGTTTTCTTGTAACTATGCACAACTACTCACAGGGTGTGCATACACTCTGCCACCAGGAAAGTACTCCATCTTCCAACCATGCTACAAGAAAGAGGCAGGACTGAAGTGGCTGATATGGTGGTGGTATGGTCGCGAGGTAGGGGAATTTCCTGGGGACTCCGTGTGTGCACATGGGGAACTAGAGTTCCCCATGTGTCTCTGCATGTAAATAATGTCTCTGCATGTAAATAATGTGCGCGCACAGACCTTAGATTGGGGCCTTAGTTTCCTAATTCCTCAATTTCCTTGCAGTAAGGGTTTTTGTTTGTTTTTGGTACCTCACCTGACATACCTGGGCCTATGCTAGTATCTGCAGTTACTGTAATTTAACCTAGGTCTGCTAGTGAACAATACCACTAACAATTGCCCCATATTTCAAATTGGGTATTGATGTGAACAGAAACTTTAAAATATTGGCCTAACTGACAATGTGATAGAATCAGAAATTAAACTCTCCTGACTCTCATTCCCCTGCTCCCTTTCCTTTTAGTGAGACAAAGTGAATTCCATATCGTTTTAGTGGGATGTGTTATGAATGTAGCAACATCTCAATTAAAACTAACCTGGATGTTATCACACAAAACACTTTACCTCTATTATCCCCAAGTAAAACTAACCAAGCAAGATAGGAAGAATTATCTGGAAGCAACTTTGTATGGGTCATTGTAACCAGTTTTAGTGATTCAGGCCTCAGGCCAACAAAGCACCCAAGTATGTGCTTAATTCTATGCATATGTACAGTACCAGCAAAGTTAATAGGCCTTACATAAATAAAGTTTGTGATTTCCTTGAATAGGACAGTATATATCAGTTGAAAAAGTGAACTCTGATTGAGTATGTTAGTGACCTTTTTAAATGTCACCAGCTTTTACAAGGATGTGTAGGCATGGACGGCCAACTTAACAAAGAATTTATTTTATTTAATAGATTTATACCCCGCCCCTCCTGCTAAAGCAGCCCGGGGTGGCTTCCAACATAAAAACAAAATAAAAACAATTTAAAACATCCAGTAACTAATATTAAAACAGGGCTAAATATAATAAATATATAATAAATAATGGGTAAATAATGGGTACGGTGGGGGAGCTAAAAACCCCTCACCCCACCCTCCCCAAAGGCCTGGGCGAACAGCCAGGTTTTGCAGCTTTGCCGGAATGTCAACAGGCTAGGGACCAGGCGAGCTTCCTCCGGAAGGGAGTTCCAAAGGCACGGCATGGCCACCGAGAATGCCTTCTCCATTATGGCCCCCCGCTTAACACGGGGGACCTCCAAGAAGGCACCCCCGGCAGAC
>QEPC01000585.1:70949-82707 GCA_003113815.1 Sphenodon punctatus
AAAAAAAGGTGGGAAGGGTGGGGTTTTTAGGTAGATTTCATTTTAGATGTTTTATATTTTTTGGTGCTAAATTGTCATTTTAAATTGTTGCTTTTATGTTGTGAGCCGCCCCGAGATGCCGTGGGTATGAGGGGGCGGCTTATAAATTTAACAAAATAAAACCAATAAATCAATAAATCCATTCTGCAGCTGTTAATTTGGCTACTTTCCACTTCTTGAGTCTGGCCCGTAGATACTGGTCCTGCCTTCAAAACACAGAGAGAGTGAGCTCAAGAGAGTTGGGGAAAACAAGGGGCATGCACTTGACAATAGTGGATGGATCCATGGCGCAGAACCATGATCTGGACCCTCCTTTCCCTCGCCCCCCCTCCCCAAATCCTGAGCCCTAAAGCACCACAACTCTATCTGACTAATTTTCAAAGTGACCCCAATAAGGAGGAGGTTTCCCACCCCTTGGATTAGCCCAATATCAATGCTGTTCAAAAAACAGAAACAAAAGGAGATAACATTTTTAAGTGTGAGCATTTTAGCTTTTGGTGTATACAGTACAAAATCTATTGGTGTATTGAATAGCATAGGGTGAAAACAGACAAGACAATAGTCCAGATTACCCTCCTCTGGATGAGTGGCTCCTTGCCTGGTCTAAGTGGCCACTAGATCCGCACCTGCCAGCCACCCACCCTGTAGCCCTCACTCACGGCATTGTCCCAACAAATATGGAGCCCGCTGTGTAGGTGAATGTGTGTCCATGTGACTGCCTCCTGTCAGGGTGTGTGCAGCCTTCGTACATGTGCAGGTCCACGAAGTCCAGGCCGAAGTGCCTATAGCGGTCTGGGCAGCAACTGCATCTTGGTGGTGGAAGTGAGAACAGAGCGTGACAGAGAAGAATATGGGTTCTTCTGGTTCGCTACATGGAACCTTCAAGTGGCGGCTGCGCGCAGGCTCCATGGAGCGACCCTGGACTCCAGCAGGCTAATTTCACATCTGTTAACACCCATTGTCATGCATGTCCCTGAAGTCTGTAAATGATGTCCTCTTGCAGCACATGAAAGTACTCCAGAAGTGTGGTGGTGTATAAATCCTAAACACATCCTGCGGCAGCTATCTGCCGTCATGAATCTAACATCCTGGTCTGCAAAACCCACTGACGGTCTTCCAAGACATTATACCATTGGCACTGTTTGGGGAGCAGCAACTGATTCTTGTCTACAAACTATTGTTGTTGAATGTATTCCAGAAACATTTCAGAGGCTCTTCTATACCAAGGTCTGAAATAATTGTACTTGCCACAGGATTGTGTATTATAAGCAAGATGCCTTGTTTGCTTTTAGTTAAATAATGTTACACAGAATATAAAAGAATCTGCCAAATTTTTTAAAGGTAGCCTACTGATGTTTGTATTGATTGTAGAGAAGTTAGAAAGAGTCCTGTAATTTGACTGAGTTGAGGAAGGAGGCTAGGAAGTCTTATGGATTTCCAAGGAAGCTTTGCCACATACCTACATTTGTCCTTTACTGAACCACCCTGGCAGCTTTGGGAGATTGCTACATTTTAGGCACAGGTAATAGGAGCCTAAATTTTTTAAAGCGACTAATAACTTTGGATGCCTTACCATTTTGGAGTGTCCAGCTGGAAGAACCTTAAGTCCCTGACTTGTAGAGTGGGCACTTGACACCCATTAGCGTTCCCCCAAATGGCGACATTCTCAATCCTAGCTCTCTTTTGAAAATGTATGTTAAGGACCCAAACTAATTGCATTTGTGAACAGTTAGTTTTTGTTAGAGAGAGACATTGTGCCAGAAGGTGTGCTGTGTTAGCATTTCCTACATAGCTCTGCTGACACTTCTTTATCATGAGCTGCAAAGAGTCTCTTTAATCTGCAGAAATGTGCTCAATTCTTCTAGGGTTGTGGTACATTTCATAATAATATAAATATACATTCTCTAAGCCAACTTTGAATTTACAGTATACATGAGGAGCATTTGTTAGCCATGTTTAATTCTTCCCTTCACTATTGTTTATCCTGGCGTTTACAAGAGTTAGTTAACTTGTTAGAACACAATTTACATATTGTAATGTAAAATGTAGATAAGACCGTAAAGCAGAGTTTCTTAGCAGTTCTTTTTTTCCCTTCCTTTTGAATACTAGGGAGAAGTGTCTCCTTCCACTCCAGCTTGCTTTGGAATCTAAGAACATGAAGTTGGCCCAGCATGCTCTAGCAGGGATGCAGGTATGGTTGGGAATTTGGCTGATGTTTAGAACGTTAATAAAAAATTGAAGACCACATTTTTAAAAAAACAGCCCCAAACCTTCAAACCAGATGTGAGTTTGAGTCCTGTGGGGACTCTCAGTAGGTGGGAGTTCTTTTCGTTGCTTAATAGACACTCCAACACACACAACTGAGGAACTGCACTGATCGGTGTATGAAGTCCGTTTCATCCAGGCCTCTGGCAACCAGGAAAGGTGGTGGCTTCCAGGATGGAAAGGTTAATGAAATAATAAGTATTGTGCAGGCTCTGTTTGAATTCTTATTTTAAATTGCTCCTCTTCAAATGGAAGTTGTCTTAAATATATATTGAACTGAACAAGACAGCTTGAAGAGCTTTTAAAAAAAACAAAAAAAACAAGACAGAATAGAACTGCAACAACCCAGAAGTGATACAAAATACTCACCAAAAAAAGCAGATGCAGGTTTCAGGGAATTCCACCACGTTTAAGCAGCTAAAGACAAACTGAATATTTTTGTTTTATTGATGGAAAATTTCCTTTGTACCACTATGGAATAATTGCCTGAAAGCGTTTGCTATAGGAGTGGCTTCAGACTGTCATTGTGTTGAAGGGTAACGTGAAAATCACCTAAGCTATTGATGGTTAGAGGCTTAGCTTCATAGGGTGTCTTTAGACATAAAGATCGGGTGTCAAAACCCCTAAGCGTGTGTTTGGCCGTTGTGTGTAAGCGCCATAACAATCCCAACACCAATTTGGCCACCTGTTGAACACACAATGTGAACACGATTGCATCAACAAGGACAATTTGCGAGTTCCGGCTGGACACATGGCAATGTTGTGTCTAATGATATCATGTGGCGTGTTATTAGGTACAACACAGGGAACAAGGCATCAGCACTTGCGCGCTGAGATCAGGTGGCGAGCAAAACACTGATTTTTCCGTAGCTGGGCCGTGTGTCTAAGCAGCACCACATGGTGAACGCAGGGCCAAGCCGGTATTCATATCACGGTCAAAACATACATTCAGATACCCGTTGATGTTATGTTTAAAGAAACCCTTAGTTGCGCTATGAAAAGTGTGACACACATGGTACTGAATTAAAGCTCATGACCTGTCATTTTGCAGAAAAATCACAGAATGTCAAAAAGTTGATTAGTTTAATCACAATCATGGAAAGAAAGTACCATATAAGTCAGGCACACTCTTTCTCTGATTGAATGAGGGAGCCCTCTGCTGGTGAGTCAGGGTAATGATCCTGTTGACCCTGCAGATCTCAACTACATGAGCCTTTTTGGTGCATTTGTCCAATAGGTAATACAGCTGTCATAACTCAGAATTCTTTTCATGATTCTCTGGAATGGCATTAGTGCTCAAGACCACTAGTACTAGAAAAATAAAATTGAACCCTGTCTGGCCATAAAAATTGAGGAGGCTTGTGTCAAATCTGCTGCTCTGAATTGTACAAAACTTCATGTCAGCAGAAGATTAAGGCAACTGTATTCTCTTTGGGATTTTGATTAGTGCATTTAGGCTTCGGGTGGAGAACCTCCTGCCAGTGGTCAAATCTGACCCAAATCTGTGTGTATTTGGCCCTTTCCTAGTTCCTTATTTGGCCCATGAATCCAATCCCTATCCTCAAGCAGTGAAAGAGTGAATGCAGGAGAAGGGAACAGAGATGAGGGCATGCACTCAAGGAGAGGGGATGGATCGGTGGCTACCATCGGAACCTTCTTCTTCCTCCTTCCACCCTGAAAACAATTCACTAAATATACCTGTCCCCAACATCTGTGTGGCCCTCGGAACTTGTACTAATTTTCAGAGTGGCCCATGACAGGGAAAAGGTTCCTCAACCCTGTTCTAGTCAGCCCTTAAGTGACAGAAAATCTTCCCATCCTTCAGGAATCGGGAATTTTGCTTCCACTGAGTTTCTGCCCCACTTCCAACTCAAAGTGACAGAGTGAGATTGGTTGGACCTTGAAGTCCCCTAGGTAGCATGTGCTATTATGCTAGCTCTAGACCTTCAAATCAGCCTCAGTACGCTGAAGGGCGCCGTCAAAGGGCGAAGAGCCGTTGGCAGGCCATTAGCGGACAGAGGCGGTGAAGGTAGCCATCATCACAACCGCGAGACCATCCCTCCCCCTCTGTAACTGACCCACCAAGATGCCTGTCCTTCTCTCTCACCCCTCTCCCCCTCCCTCCCCATTCCCTCTCACCTGCTTCACCACCTACTTCTTTCCCCACTCCACCTGCCTCCCACTAGGCCTGTCAGCTCTCCCTACCGTTCCCTCTCCTCCTCCCCCCACCATTTCTTGCCCTCTGCCCCAGTGCCCATCTCCTGCCGTCCCCATCGCCCCCCTTCCCCTAATGTAACCCCATTCCCTGTCTCCTCCCTGATCAACTCCCGTTCTCCTGTTCCCTCTGGAACTGTCGCTCCTCTGCCAATAAAGCCCCCTATAGCCATGATCTTTTTTTCTCTTGCTCCCTTCACCTTCTCACCCTTACTGAAGCCTGGATCTCCCCCATTGACTCTGTCACCCCTGCCACCCTCTCCTACGGAGGTCCTTCCTTTGCGCCGAAGGCCGGGGGGGTGGCGTAGGCCTCCTCCTCGCCTCTTCCTGCCAGTTTCAACCCCTCACCCCTCCCCTTTATCTCTCCTTCCCCTCCTTTGAGGCTCACTCCATCCGCCTCTACTCCCTTCTCCACCTCTGTGTTGCTGTTATCTACCACCACCACCACCACCACCACCCCTGGCTCCTTCTCCTCCTTTCTCTCTGAGTTCAAGTCCTGGCTCACCTTATTCCTCTCCGATGACAACCCCACACTCATCCTTGGTGACTTCAACATTCATGTTGATGCACCCTCTCAGCCTGGTATCACCTGCTTCCTCTACCTAGCCTCCTCCTTTAATCTCCACCTCTGGACTAGCTCCCCCACCCACACGGATGGTCACTCTCTTGATCTCATGTTCTCTAGGAACTGTTCTGTCTCCGATCTCTCCTTCGAGCCCCATCCCATATCTGACCATTTCCTTGCCTCCTTCAACCTCTCCCACTGCTCCCCATCCTCTTCCCCATCTCCCCGTCCCTTCTGCAATCTGCAGGCCATTGTGGCCGAGGACTTTGCCTCCTCCCTCTCTCCTCTTCTCCCCTCAGTCCTCTCCTCCTCCTCCCCCGATTCTGCCATCTCCACCTTCAACTCCTCTCTCACCTCCACTCTCGACTCCCTTGCCCCCTTCTCCCACCCGGCTCGCTCCTGTAACCCTCGCCCTTGGCTCACCCCCACCATTTACCATCTCTGCTGCTGCACCCGGGCTGAAGAACGCCTCTGGCGCAAATCCCACTACCGCGCTGACTTCCTCCACTTCAAATTCTGCCTCTCATCGNAGCCTCTTCTCTCCTCTCTTCACTGGCTCCCTCTTCCTGAGCGCATTCTGCACAAGCTCCTTATATTCACCTACAAAGCCCTTCACAACTTCGCTTCTCCCTACCTCTCTGCCCTGATCTCCCTCCAAACCCCTGCTCGAGCACTCCACTCCTACTCCACCCCCAACCGCCTTTGTCCCTTCTCCCTCGCTGTGCCACACACCTGGAACTCCCTCCCTGCCCTCGTCCGCCTTGCCCCCACCCTCCACACCTTCAAGTCCCTCCTCAAAACCCACCTCTTCTGCTCCGCCCTTCCTAACTCCTGCTAATCATCCCCACCCAGGATTATCCCCCACCTGTTATCTGTAAACTCCCAGTGTACTTTGGGACCAATGTCCCAATCAAGCTAAGAACGTGTACCTGAGTTCTCACATCCTCATGAATGTCGCATCCCTTGTCTCTCCCTCTGTTCCCCCTTCCCTGTCTCCTCTCCCCCTGTCTTTAGATTGTAAGCTCTTGGGCAGGTATCGTGTCTATCTTATTCTTTGTAAAACACCAGGTACATTGCTTGTGCTATATAAATGCTCATAATACACAGTCTTCAGGTGGTGGTGGTGGTTGTTTGTTTATAGTGCCAGCAATGTACCTGGTGGTGAACAGTTTTGATTAGAGACAAGCCCTGCCCCAAGGGACTTACAATCTAGAATGAACAATCTAGAATGAACAAGGGAGGGGAGACAAAGTGAGGGGCACATAGGGAGACAGGGATATATTCATGAAGTTGAGAAGTTGCAGGTACATGGGCTCCGTTTAGGGTGCTTGTACACGAGACAGGCGGGGTGAGGGGTGGAGAAGTGCTATGAGTCACAATCACAGCAGGGGGAATCGTGAAACTCTACTTGTTGGCGCAGGGTTTAAAATGTCATTAGCCCATTTCTGCTGAGATTGCACTCCTGGATTACAAGGCTCAAAACAAAATCCAGCCCCAAATCCAGCTCAAAATCAAAAACCAAAACCAAAATCCAGCTCAAAATCCATGACAAAACAGCCTAATGACGTTTAAAACCCTGCACCCACGAGCGGGGTTTCACAGGATTCCCCCTGCTGTGATTGCGACTCATGGAAGTCCCCCCACTACCCCCATCTCGTGTGCAAGCAGCCTTAGTTAAAAGGGAGAAGGGGAACATGGGAAGGGGTGGTGTTCCTAGTACAAAGAGTATCTTAAATTAGTAATGAATGGGGGTGAGGAACTCAAGAAAGCCTGGCCTGCCTCCTAAAACCTTACCTGTCCCCAAAATCAGGCTTTCCCTAGCTCCTTACCCCCACAAATTGCTCACTGATGCTCCTCCTGCTGTCCTTTCATTCAGGGTCCCCTGTAACTAAGCAAAGCATGTGCATCTGCAATTTCTCAGCTTCATGAATGTGTTCCAGTCTCTCCCTACGCTCCCTTCCCCCTTTTCTCCCTTCCGTTGTCTATCCTAGAGTGTAAGCCTCCCAGGGCAGGGACCTGTCTCTAATTTAATGACTGTTCAGCGTTTCTCCCCATTGGTGGCAATGGGGAAAATGCAGTGAACATGGGACCTCTTTATTTTTTATTATAAATAATAACAATAATAAGGCTTCATTTAAAAAATATTAAGTGATGTGTTAGCTTTGTAAAATACAAAGCTTAATTGATGTGTTAGAAGAAAACAATGAATGACCTTTCAGGTTTCATTGGTGCAGTCAGAAAAGTAAGAAATAAAGCAAACTCCAGAATTCAGTAATGACTGAAACAGTTTTATTAGCATACCATTAAAGCCTAGATCCTGTCGTAATCTTCAGAAATGGCATGATGGGTGTTAGGCAAGTGTTATAACAGCATATAATAATTCGGTAACAAGGTGATTGACAGTCTCTGAAATTAAACTACTTTGTGGCTCTTTGCAGAAGCTACTATCAGATGAGAGATTTGTATCCGTGGAAACCGACTCGGATGACAAGCAGTTGCTTAATCAGATGCTGAACGCAGTCAAAGTGACTCCTTCCCTCAACGAAGATCTGCAGGTAGAAGTGATGAAGGTTAGTGTTTCACAGACGTCAGTGCTTCCGTGGCTCTGACAGAGATTGCCTGACTCAACCCTGGGGTTTGTGAATACGTTTGCAGCTGCCTTGGAAACTGCCTGTACTGTGTCAGTGTTTTATCTTAGCCTGCTGCTCGGCAGATAACTCTTGTACTTGTTGTTCCTTGAATTGTATTCCACCAGTTTAAGTGTGAATCAATAGGATATTGTCTAACATAATGAGCTTTTTAGGTTATGCCAGAGGAGGCATAGGACCCTGGTTTGAGAATCTCTTGGGTCCCTTGATATGAACAAACACTTAGGTATGTTCATAGATGGCAAAAGGAATTGCATTTTGATGCACACCCATACAAATTGAGCGTTTGTGTATGCACAGACTTTGATTCTGTATGCACACATATGAAAAACTTGGCCACGTACTCTGTCCATTCCCCACCTCCCTTTCACACATTATTTCCAGTAGAGGTTACTTCAAAAATAAATCCAAAGCAGTGTGAGGGACTCGCTGTTGTTTTCCGTCATTAATGGAAGGTGTTGTTCATAGAAATGCTTGAGCAGTTTCATCACCATTCCTAAATCAGTCCGATTGCTCCTTGGACAGCAGTTAGTGTAGGGATGGGGGTGGGAGGGGAGGAGGAGGGTGTGTGTTAAATTTGCAAGCCTGCTAATACTGCCAACCTGAGAGGTGCCAGCCTGATTCCTCATGGGATGTAAAACAATGCTGTGATGGATGGCTTCTGGTCTGCTGGATGTGACCTGCACTTCTGCTCCTGTGTAAATTATTGCTCCTTTTTCCAAATTGCTCCATAATGGTTAGAGGGGAAGCTCTCATGGATGTTGTTTGATTAACCTATCAGCAGAGGACTTTCTGAATGTCTTAGGAACTCAGTGTTGTGGTAAATAGACCTTGTTACAGAATCATGCCACAGTTTGTCCAAAGGGGTCTCGCACACCCCTCATCCCTGTTTTGGTTGCTACTGCTTATAGATTTTGTTTCTCTCTGGTCTTGAGCAGTAAACCGTGCTCATGGAAGAACAAATAAAAAGCTGGTCCTTGTTGAAGCTGAAGATGGTTGTTTCTCATTTTGGTGGGTTTTTTTTAAAGCTTGCTTCCCAACATCCATCAGACTACTGTATTCCTCATTTTGTGCATGCACATTGCACACAGAAGAGCTTCTTCCATGCCTGTCCCTCCTTCAGTCTGTTCCATGTGCCCGGAGTGAAGGTTTACATCGTGCAGTGTGTAGAACCATCAGCAAAGGATTTTCCTTCAGCAAGGGAATTCTCTTTTTTTGCCACTTTTGATCAATTACTGACCTTCTCATGATTCCTGATGCTGCTAAGAGAATCTGGCCTGCATGTCACACTTTTTAAAGGTCAGCATGATGAAAAAGGCCATTCTGCCATTTCTAATTGAAGCAGAAATCACTCCAACATGACTGTGTCCATGTATGGTCACATTAGATTGTAAGCCACAGGCAGGGACCGCGTCTATTTCTATGTTCTGTACAGCCCCAGGTCACACGACTGGTGCTATATAAATGCTTATAATAATAATAATAATTAATAATGCATCACTTACACCCAGAGCCAGCATTAGGTTCTAGGGGGGCTGTACCCACGGAAGGAGAATGGGCTAGGTGGAGGGTCAGCAGCACTCCACTTCCTTCCCGGTGGCAGATGCCAGCTTCCTATTGCCACAGACTCTACCCTATACCCAAAGCTCTATCCCCACCATGCTGGGTTCAATAATAACACACCCCTCATACCTTAGAGGTCCTTCATCTTTCTCCTGAAGCTCCTTGTTCCTGCTCCCAGCATGACATGCAGGCTTATGCCACTCAAATTTTGCCCACTCCACAAACCCATTCAGGCTCATTTGCACAGGGCACAGCAGAGACTAAGCTTGTCCTAATTTCATAAAGAATAATGGAGTACATGAAATATAAAGTTTTGGTTTTGTTATCATTTTGATACGTAATATAGAGAAACAAACCCGTGTTTTTTCTCCAAAACCCTACCTTCAAACCCTACGCTGACTCCATGGCCAAATCCTGATGCTTCTCCCTCCACAACATTGTTAAGATCTGCCCTTTTCTGTCTGTCTCCTCTGCCAAAACTCTCATCCATGTCCTAGTCATCTCACGCCTTGACTATTGTAACCTCCTCCTCGCTGGCCTTCCCCGCTCTCACCTTGCTTCCCTCTCTGTTCAAAACTCTGCTGCCAGGATCATCCACCTAGCCCATCGCTTTGACCATGTGCAGCCTCTTCTCTCTCCGCTGGCTCCCCCTTCCTGAGCGTATTCTGCACAAGCTCCTCGTCTTCACCTACAAAGCCCTTCACAACCTCGCTCCCCCAACCTCTCTGCCCTGATCTCCCTCCGAACCCATGTTCAAGCACTCTGCTCCTCTTCCATCCCTCCCTCACCCTCCCATGCCTCCCCTGCTCCCCCAACTGCCTTTGTCCCTTCTCCCTCGCTTCCCCGCAAGCCTGGAACTCCCTCACTGCCCACGTCCACCTTGCCCCCTCCCTTTGTACCTTCAAGTCCCACCTCAAACCCCACCTCTTCCGCTCTGCCCTTCCTAACACCTTTTAACCATCCCCACCCAGGATTATTCCCCACCTGTTATCTGCAAATTCCCAATGTACTGTAACCAAGCCAAGAACGTGTACCTGAGTTCTCGCATCATGAATGTCGCTTCCCTTGTCTC
The DNA here is from genome assembly GCA_003113815.1 of Sphenodon punctatus. NCBI lineage: Eukaryota > Metazoa > Chordata > Lepidosauria > Sphenodontia > Sphenodontidae > Sphenodon > Sphenodon punctatus. The sequence continues at coordinate 81,316 of QEPC01000585.1, forward strand.
TCCCTCTGTTCTCCCTCCCGTCTCCCCTCCCCCTGTCTTTAGATTGTAAGCTCTCGAGCAGGGACCGTGTCTATCTTATTCACTTTAAAGTACCAGCTACATTGCTGGCGTATATAAAAGCTTCAAATTTTTATTTTTAATTTTTTTTTACATTGAGATTTATTTTTCAAAATTCTATATTTTGTCAACATTTTGACCCGAAAAAAATCTTTTTTGGCCCTTGACCACCGTGTGGGAGACTGAAGGGGAGTCTTAGAGGGAATGACAAAGCTGGTCTTATAACAGAGAGCTGGCCACAGCTTTACTACAGAGAGGCTGCAGTCTTTTCATATTCATTAATTCAGTATTCTGTTCCTTGGAGAATCCACTGATATACAGTCCTTTATTTTTATTCCAAAGAAATTTATTCAGAAGCCTTTCAGTCAATAGGAATGTTCATCATTTGTTCTCACCAGCTGGTACCTTCTGTCCTCTTTGTGGCATATGTGGCTATGGCTACATGCAGACACTTACTGTGGGTATAAATAATGCTTTGTGGGGAAGAGTGAGAAGACAGTAGAATTAAAATAAGATAACTGCTTGCAGTGTAAATATGCTGTATTTGGGTCAGTGGGAATGTGTATACACAGTGTAAGGAAGCAGTGATTGGGTCATAGTTTGAAATTATGTACCATGCTGCATTAATCCATGTTGTAATTTTATCATCAGTCTTGAATCATTTGATATCTTGCTTACAGCCCCAGTTACTGGAGTCATGTAAATACATGAGTCTCACCTTTCTCACTGTAAAGGATCAAGTGTCTAATCCATATGGTTGCAGAGAAATGTTTAGAAATGAGAATTCAATGTAATCTAAACATTTAAAAACCAGACAGCTAATAATGACACCGCAGGTGGTGGTATTTAAAAAAAAATAAAAACTCTCCTATTTTTAAAACCAAGTGATACATGATTGGGTTAGCAGCACTTTTTAGTGAAGCAACAGCATTTTTGGTTGAGAACAGCTTAATTCCTTTCTCCTCTTACCTCCTTCACCTCTTCCTCTGGGTAGCTCTGCTGCTGGCCGGTAGGTGGCAGATGATTGAAAACTTCTTTTGCACATGCGTTAGGAGCTACCCGGCCTCTTCAGTTTCGTTCATCTGCCTCGGCCGGTGGGACGCGCGTCGCATCAGCTCCGTCGAGCCTTTTTGGAAACAGGGGGCACAGTTTGAAATTGCGGGTAGGTGCCCGCCCGGGATTACCCCCTGTGCTCCGCACCATCAAAAAAGAGAGCCGCGGGCTCCATAAGACGCTCCGGGGCGGGGCGGCCGCGCCCGTGAGCGGGAATCGGCCCTAGAGCCAGCAAGCTCTCCAGGCAAAAAGAAAAGAAAAAAGCCACTCTTGTTGCTCCGG
>QEPC01000585.1:102954-123248 GCA_003113815.1 Sphenodon punctatus
TGGCTAATGTTAAAAATCCGGTATGCCGATACCGGTGATTATTGTATTAATCTGATACACCCAATTATCAGGTATACCGGATTAATCCAATACCGATATTCCCACCCCTAGATCCAGTCTTTGAACAATTGTCTCAACAACAGAACTTCTAAGGAACCACCTACAGAGGTGATTACTGAACTAGCCAAACTGGTTCTTACTTGCAACAACTTCACCTTCGACCAGAAACACTACTTGCAAATACAAGGTACAGCCATGGGAACGCATAAGGCACCTTTGTATGCCAATTTACTCATGGGGAACCTGTAACAAACTACCCTCAAAAATACTAAACACAGACCCCTAGTTTGGTGGTGATTTATTGATGATATTTTTGTTATCTGGACCAGTGGCAAGGATAACTTTAAACCGCTTAAAAATTTAGATCTACTCTGCTCATCTTAATATTAAATTCACGTGTAATAGCACTATAGAAAACTCTCACTTCCCTTTTTTGGGATGTTTTGCTGACTATTTACCAACACAAAATTGTCACTGATCTATACAGTAAACCAACAGATGCCCATGTATATTTAGATTGGAATTCATGCGATCCCAAACATATAAAGAAGAATATTGTCTACAGCTTAGCTTATCTCTGTTTGGTCATTCACTTTTTGACATTTAAATGTAAATATATATAATATTTACATTTGCTAGTCAGAGATTTACATTTACTAGCCAGTAGGGCTGATGCAGCAGCAACTGTTACCGTGCCGCGATTCCATTCCGTCATTTTGGAATTGCCCACACCACACCGCGGCTTTTCTGCAGACATTCCGCTAATTCCTCCGGCATTCTGCAAATTGCGGAATTGTGGGGAAATTGCAGAAACTGTTGGAAAACCGCTGTTCCGCTATTTTGTGGCACTGGCGGAATGGCGGAAGTAGCGAAAATGTCATGTTTCTGCTATTTTGCGAAGCCTGTGGAAGTAGCGGAATGAAATTAGTGGAACTGCGGAAGTAGCTGAATGAAATTTGCGGAATGAAAGCTTCTGCCACGCCGTATCACTAATTGTGGAAATGCTGTTTCCGGCGGAAATAGCTACCGCTGAGACATTCCGCTACAGCCCTACTAGCCAGGCTTTGCAGCTAGTCTGCTTTCTTTCTTCTTTTTCCTTTTATCTTTCCTGAACTGCATATTCCTATTGAAAAAGAGGATAGGTTGACATAGCCCTGTTAAGTGTGTCTAAACTACATTGCTTTCTGTGCTCTTTGAGACATAACACATATAATGACTAGTTTTATTGAAGGAGTAAAAGAGTTGTTTTTGCTGTCCATAAAAAACAGGAATGCATTGCAGCAACAATAAAATGGTAATTGGTAAACAGACACTGGAGGAAGAATGTTCTGAGCATGCAGATGAGCAAGCAGTTACTGAGCTCTGCTGCCAATCTGCATTTGGATTTTGCCTTCAATAATATATGACTTTGGAATAAAAATGAAGAAAGCAGACAGAATAATTTTCACTAATTAAAACAACTAAGCTTGCAACATGAACCATACTAGCAACAGCAATTTGTGAGGGCTTTTTGTGTTCTTGAAAGAAAAATAGTTCCTCTTACACTTCAACATGCCACATATTGGCAATGAAAAAACTTGATCAAAATGTAGTTTCCGTAAACAAATGATAGCATTTAAAGGGGAAGTTGACCTAACGTGGTGGATGGGTTCTTCAAGAGAAGAATGCAGCAGCCCCACATGAAACTGACAAGACATTGGCAAGGAACCAGAGAGAAGTGTCTGGCTTTGGGGCGGGAACCTCTAGCTTGCCCCCTGCAACAGGAGAGAATCTGAGAAGCTGGATGAGTTAGAATCCAGAGATGAAGTAGAGCCAGGCTGGGAACTGGAGAGCTAGCCTGAAGGTACTTGTCGGACCCTGGAAGAGCTAGGGCTGGGGCGAAGGGAAGTGCTGAGTGGCGCCACCTGCGGCAGCTACTGCTAGCACATGAAATACAGGTAAGGGGTTGCCCGTTTATTAGTTCTGCAAGCTGAAATGTGAGGGGGAGCTGCATGGACCGAAGATGGACTCCAGCAGGCTAATCGTTTCATTTGCTAACACCCTTTATAAACGAGTGAGTGGTCCCACAACTGGAGTGGGTTAATATGGGCTATTGTCACATTTGTTTTCAACCAAGGTTGAAGACTGTTTTTAATTACTCAGTCTGGGGCAATTAGAAAGGCCACTATTGTCCAAGCTAGTAAAAAAGTTGCAACTCCTCTGATAAAGGCTTTATCTGATGTGCTTTAAACATTAAACCATTAACTAATAGGAAGAAACGACAAGGTCGGCCATCAACTGGTGGAAGACTATGGGCAACAAGCTATTTAAGCTGCTGGATTCGTTACCAGATAAAGCCAATGAGAACTGAAAATCGGAAAAATGCAAACACTTGTAATGGCAATGCCCCTTTCAAGATAGGACCAACAATTATGACAAAATATTCAGTTTTGAATACTATGCGATCTGAAATTATTTTGTGTTGGCAGAAACCCACATGGATGCTGCTAATATATTTATTTTATTTATTTATTTTATGGATTTCTATCCCGCCCCATCCTGCCACGCAGCTCGGGGCGGCTAACAACAATAAAAACAGTTAAAACAATTAAAATACAAATATAAAATATACCAATAAAACAGGGCAGAGTCCAATAATAAATAAATACATCGGTGGGGGATTAAAAATCACCCCCCCACCCTCCCTCCCAAAGGCCTGGGCAAACAGCCAGGTCTTACAGTTCCGCCGAAATGTCAAAAGGCTTGTGTGTGTGTGTGTTTATCAGAAAGAGGATGAATGTCACCATAATTGCAGTTCAGTCCAGTGAAAACAAGTCTCTTCTATACAAAGGTGGCCTGTCATAAGCAAAGGTGGCTTTGAAATTGCAAGTCAGATTTTGAAATATTTTTGCATTTTTTCAGAGAATAAATTTAAAATAGCGTATTAAATCCTGGCTGTCTCTGCCCGGAGTTAGAGGCATTGGCTGCCCACTCTGATGAGTTTGCCACCAACTTTGCAGATAAAGTAACTTGTATTTGGCTTGACTTGGGTGCTGCTACTTTGGGTGTAGGGTCAGAGTTTGAGGTTGAGGAGGCTTGGTCTCATCTGATTTACTTGGATCAACTTCAATCTATTTCACCCACCGATGCATAAGATGTGCTTGAGGGGGTGCAGCCGACCATTTGTGAACTAGATCCATGCCTGTCCTGGCTGGTGAAACCCAGCTAGGTGGGAGACATTGGGAGCATTGCTGGCCAGGGTTGTCAGTGCCTCCCTTTGGGAGGGCAGGGTGCCTGATGGCCTTAAAATGGCGGTCATCCATCCCCTGCTCCACACAACCTTCCCAAGCAGCTTCATATACATGTTAAACAACAGAGGGGACAGAATGGAACCCTGTGGGACTCCACATGGGAGGCCACCAGTGGATGAAGTGCAATCCCCTAGCACCACCCACTGGGATCTACCTGCGAGGTAGTAACGGAACCAATGTAAAATGGTTCCGTCCATCCCCGCCAGGTGTTAGGACATGGACCCACTCCACAAGTGAATATTGGGGGCTGATACCCCAATGTCCAAACGACCTCTGAAATTTAGGGGGAATTAGCCGAGTTTATTCAAAGGGTCTGCGCGTGTCCACTGGGATCAGTCGGAGGACGTGATGCACTGCCAGCTGGCTGGAATTTCCCGCTCACACCCCAACACAGAAAGGGGATACTAAGATACAAATAAGGAAGATTTATTGACAAAGTACTAGGTATAATGTATTAACAGTTCACCCACAGGCCAATTAGGATGATACAAATAATTTTCTATACCCTCCCACCAAGCACAGTTGACATACACACACACACAGTAATCTATAAAGCAAACCCCTCCGGTCTGGTTACTTTGGTGTAAGTGGACGTTGAGAGGGGAGTGGGGAAGGGGAAAAATAATCAATATTATCTATCTCATCCTGTTGAAAAGGGATAGGTAGCCCTGTAGATCCAGCGGCATTCGGAGAGGGGTGGGGGTAGGGGAAAGAAGCTTGGACAGACCAAAAGGGGGTAATGGTCTGGGAGAAATCCTTGAGGCAAGCACGCATAGAGTAACCTGCTTGTGTTTGCGTTCAAGGATGACCAAATTTGCTCATGGGAGCAAGGACTGTTATAGGTTTCTGAGAGGCAGGGCAAGGCGTTCTAAAGGCACTTTGTGCACAAAAGGTGTCCCGCAGGCGCTTTGTGCACAAAAGGGCTCTCAGAGGTGCTCAGGAATGCTAGGGCTGAAAAAGAAACCTTTGCATGACGTGTTGGCGGAAATAGGGCCTTGGAGGATTTCAGTGGGAGGCAGGGCAGGATGAACAAGAGGGCAAAAGGAAGTTTCTATAGACAGGAGAAGAAGGCTATTCTTAAACAGGCGTGGAGCTGTTTAATGATCATTCTAATGATCAATCTATTGCTTGCTCAGAGTTTTGGGTGGCCGTGGAGGGCTCATCTCAAAAGAGGGAGGCCACCTGTTTTTGACTGTTCCATTCTTTACCCAGGAGCCTCCTCCCTTGTTTCATTTTCTTATTCCTTCCGACCAGACCGGTTTTGCATGGAGCATTTTCTTTCTTTCTCCTTGTTCCCCTGCACCTTTTGACCTGTGTCTCGTGGGGTGCTGCCAAGGGGTGGTGGTGTCTATGGTTTGTTTGGGGGAAATGGTGTCGTTCCTAACACAGGTCCCGCAGACGAGTCACCAGCAACTCATGGTTAACAGTGTAGAAGGCAGCCAATAGATCTAGTAGGACTAACAGGGTCATACGACCCTTGTCCAACTTTATGAGGAGGTTGTCAACCAAGGCCACAAGCGCTGTCTCCGTGCCATAACCCGAGCGAAAGCCAGACTGCATGGGATCAAGAAAACCGATTCCGTCCAAATGCTCCTGGAGCTGATGAGCCACTACACGTTCAATAACCTTCCCTAAAAAGGGAAGGTTAGAGACAGGTCAGTAGCTGGCTGGGGCATCAATGTCAGGCGATGGCTTTTTGAGATGGGGCCGAACCACAGCCTCCTTCAGGCAACCTGGCACCCTCCCCTCCCGAAGGGAGGCCTTGATAACCCCTGCCGGCCCCGGCCCCGCTGGTAGCTTTTACCAACCAGGACAGGCAAGGATCTAGTTCACAAGTTATGGCTCGAACAGATCCCAGCACATCAGCAGATGTTACCAATTGAAAATCGTCCCATAAAGTATGACCAGACAGGGCATTCCTAAACTCTGGCTTTGCCACTGCCTCTAAAGTGGCAGAGTCGAAGTCATGCTCAATGCAAGCGATTTTATTTATTTACATTTAAAAAATTTATGCCACCCCTCTCCTGCCTCAGGCATCTTGGGGCGGCTCACAGCATATTAAAAATATTTAAAAACATTAAAACAAACTAATTCAATTAAAAAACAATATAAAACCCCAACCCCCCCTACCCTAACCCTACCCACCCACCCCAACTCCCTCAGGAAAGGTCTGGCAGAACAGCCAGGTCTTACATTGTCTGTGGAAAGAGGGGCAGCCGGCAGCCAAGCGGATCTCTATCAGGAGGGAGTTCCACAGTCGCGGCACAGCCACGGAGAACGTCCTCCTCATAGTGGACACCCAGGAAACCTGGGGGACTTCGAGGAGGGCGCCCCAGCCAACCGCAAGGGCCGCTTCAGGACCCAGAGCGTGAGGCGGCCCTCCAGATAGGCAGGGTCCAAGCCGTTTAGGGCTTTAAACATCAGCATCAATACTTTAAATTGGGTCCGGAAGCCTACCAGCAGCCAGCACAGAAAGCAAAGCACTGGTGTGAAATGCTCGCGCCAGTCCGTCCCTGTCAAGAGACAGGCCGCTGCATTCTGCACTAACTGCAGCTTCCAAACCAACACCAAGGGTAGCCCCACGTAGAGCGCGTTGCAGTAATCCAGTGTCAAGGTAATAAAAGCATGGATATTTATTTATTTATTTATTTATTTATACAAATTTATATCCCGCCCCTCCTGCAACGCAGCCCGTGGCCAGATCAGAGTCCAAGACATATGGCCTATGCCGACACACCAGGTGTAACTGGCGAAATGCTCCCTTCGCCAGAGCCACCACCTGGGCATCCATGCGGAGCTGCAGGTCCAGGAGCACTCCCAGATTCCAGACCTGAGAAACCAGGAGAGGGCAGACCCCATCAATGATGGGGGCCACCACTCCCTCAGCCCTCCCCACAGCCATCACCTCAGTCTTGTCAAGATTAAGCGTCAGGCGGCTTGCCCTCATCCAATCCCCCACAGTGGACAAACACCAGGTAAGCACCAAGACTGCCAGGCCTGAGTCAGAGGAAAATGAGAGAGAGAGCTGGGTGTCATCAGCATATTGGTCACATCTCACTCCATACTCCCTAACAACCTCTCCCAGAGGCTGCATATACACATTGAACAAGAGAGGGGACAAGATGGAACCCTGCGGTACTCCACACGTGAGGCCCTGGGGGGGAAGATGAAAACTCCCCCAGCACCACACGTTGGGTTCCCCTGGCCAGGAAAGAGCGGAACCATTCAAGAACAGTCCCGCCAAACCCTGCCCGGTCCTGCAGCCAAGTCACCAACAACTCATGATCAACAGTATCAAATGCATCCGAGAAATCTAATAGGATCAGCAGGGTGGAACGACCCCGATCCAACTCATGGGAGAGGTCGTCGACCAAGGCCACAAGCACAGTCTCCATGCCGTAACACGGACGAAAGCCTGACTGCGAGGGATCGAGAAAGTTAACCCGGTCCAAATGCTCATAAAGCTGCTGAGCCACCACCCGTTCAATAACCTTTCCTAAAAAGGGAAGGTTAGAGACTGGCCAATAACTGGCAAGGGCGCCAATGTCCAAAGATGGTCTTGTGAACAGGGGCCGCACCACCGCCTCACTGAGACAGCCCAGCACCTCGCCCTCCCCAAGGGAGGCGTTGACTATTCCCAATGTCAGCCCAGCAACGACCCCAATGTCTCCCGGCTAGCCTTAACCAGCCAGGACGGGCAAGGATCTAGTTCACAATAGGTGGCTCGAACAGTCTCAAGGGCATCCCCCACATCTGAGGGCGACACTGTCCGAAACTCATCCCATAAAACAGGACAAGAGGGGCTTCTACTGCTTCTAACCCATTCCCTGCTGAAAAAGTCACATCAAACTGGTGAATTTGAGCGATTTTTATCCACAAAAAAGTCCGTAAAATCACAGCAAGCATTCAATGGTTCTACGTCCAGGCGGAGGGAGGCCAGACTGACCAGCCCCCTCACCACCCGGAACAGCTCAGCCGGGCGGGACTTAGCAGACGCAATGAGGGCAGCAAAGAAAACCTCCTTCACTGTCTGCACCGCAACGGCATAGGTACGTAACCAGACGCTGTGCTGCAGCCAGTCAACTTCAGTACGTGAATGACACCACCGTCACTAATCGCCGTCCTTCCTGCTTCATCCGCCGCAGCTCCCCGGTATACCACGGAGAGCTGTGTTGTCAGCAATTCAGGAGTGGACACCTGGGAACCACACAGTCGATGGCCTCCGTTAGCACAGTGTTCCACCTGGACACGAGGTCATCGACCGAGTGGCCGTCGAGGTCAGAGGAAACATCCCCTAGAGCTACCTGGAACCTTTCAGGCTCCATAAGCTTTTGGGGGCGAACCAACCTAACTGGTTCCACACCCTCCCGGGGGCCGACATGTGCCAGAATATCTGCCCGGAGGAGATGATGATCCGTCCATGACAAGGGCACTGTTGATACCTCCCCCACCAACGGATCCCCCGCCTCAAGATCTGTGCAAAATATCATGTCCAGGATATGTCATCCAACATGTGTGGGGCCCACTACTCTCTGAGACAGGCCCATGGTTGCCATGGCAACCATGAACTCACGCTCTGCCCCTCCCAGACTGGTGTCGGCATGGATATTGAAGTCCCCCAGAACTGTCATCCTGGGTGACCGCAAGACCACCTCCAACACCAGCTTAGTCAGTGCATGCAGGGAGGCTGCTGTACCGGTGGGTGCATGGTATATCAGCAGTATTCCGGCTCTGTCTCCAGCCAGATCCAACCCCAGATGGAGGCCCTCTATACCCATGATAGATTGCACAGGAAATCTTCTCACAGACCAGGTATCCTTAAAAAGAATGGCTACACTGCCCCCCCCCCGTCCCTCCAGTCGCGGCTGATGCTGCACAGNCCAGTCACGGCTGATGCTGCACAGAGTACCCAGCCGGAACAAGATCAGCCAATATAGGCCCTGATTCATTGTCCAGCCAGGTCTCGGTGACACATGTGAGGTCGGCCGCCTGGTCCAGGATTAACTCCCAGACCACAGTTGACTTATTAGCCACCGACCTCGCATTTAACAGCATCAAGCCAAGACCAGGGGCCCTCTAAACCCTGATCACCTCACCACCTGCCTGGGGGCCAGCGAGCGGGACAGAAACACACCATTCGTCCCGTCTCGCAGGTCAAACCCGCCTCCCAGAAGAACCATAATTCCCCCGCCCAGAAGAACTCCTATGGCCGCAGCCCCCTGGCAGCCCCCCGAGGGAGATCCCCACCCCCCAAAACACTCCCCATCCTCCGCTGCCACTGGAGGATTCCTCCCTCTGAAAGGACTGCATTCCTCCCTCACACCAAGGAGGTCAGCCCTTCCTTCCCTAACCCAGTCCCCTTGTCCCCCTCCTTCAAAAAGAAAACACCTCATCCCCACCCTAATCCCCCTTAAAACAGCAAACCACACACACACACGGGTCCTGCTAAGGGCCGGTCCTTAGGCGCAGCACCACCAGGCGGTGGGCTGCTTTTGGCTGTGCCAGGCCCGGAAGTCCTGGCCATGCACCCTGGCCTCGCCCCCTCCGGCTGGGGGAGGGGGGAGTTGGTACCTGTGGGGCCGGGCAGCATGGCTCCATGAGGCGGCGGGTTGGTCTCGCGGCAGCATCCAAAGTAGCAGCGGCGGCACCCACGTAAGCCATGTGGAGGTATGTCACAGCAGGTCATAGATGAATCCGGTTCCAGGCAGAGACAGGCTAGACCGACCAGACCTCTCACCACCCAGAACAGCTCCGTTGGACGTGACTGAGCAGATGCAATGAGTGCAGCAAAGAAACACTGCTTTGTTGCCCTCACCGCCATGGCATAGGATTTCAAAAATGCTCTATGCCACAACCGATCATCTTGGGTGTTAGTGCGGCGCCACTGGAGCTGGCCTCTCCTCATGCTTCAGACATCCCAGGTCCTCTGTAAACCATGCAGACCTGTGGAGCTAATACGCTGGGAGTGGACACCTTGGAGCCACCCGATCAATGGCATCAGTTAGCCAGGCATTCCACAAGGCCATGAGGTCATCAGTGGAGCGGCCATCAAGGTCAACGGGTATCTCCCCAAGAGCATTCTGGAACCCCTCTGGTTCCATAAGCCTCCTGGGGTGGACCATCCAAGCTGGTCTCGCACCCCTGCGGTCAGGTAGGCGTGCTAGGATGGAAGTTTGCAGGAGATGATAGTCCAACTACGGCAAGGGTGAATGTACTACACCCCCCCAATCATCATCAGACCCCCCACCTCAAGGTCAGTGCAGAAAACCGAGTCCAGAGTGTGGGCCCGCTCATGTCGGGTCTCACCATCTGGGACAGGCCCATGGAGGGTGAATGTACTACACCCCCCCAATCATCATCAGACCCCCCACCTCCCGCCTCAAGGTCAGTGCAGAAAACCGAGTCCAGAGTGTGGGCCCGCTCATGTCGGGTCTCACCATCTGGGACAGGCCCATGGAGGCCATGAAATCCTGCTCCACCTTTTGCAGTCCTACCTTGGCATGGCTTTTGAATTCCACAAGACAATAAGACTGGGGAACCTCAAGACCAGGTCTGAGATGAGATCTGCCAGAGTAGACAAGGATGCTGCTGTGCAGTGGGTTGCCCAGTACACCAGCAGAATCCCCAACCTGTTTATGGCCGGACCCTGTGGTCCGTTCCTGGCCAAATCAGTCACAAGATGAAGGCACAATATCTCTGTGCGACCAATCCATCCCAAAAAGTCATAGCTACACTCTTTCCCCCCTCCCAACTCTCTGGCCTGTTCTGGTGCTGGACAGAGTTTCCAGCCGGAACAAACTCCGCCAAAATTGGCCCAGAGCATTCGTCCAGCCAGGTCTCCGTCACACGCATGAGTTCAACCGCCCACTCCACAATGGCATCGTGGATCTCAAATTACTTATTGCAGACCGACCTTGCATTACACAGCACCAGCGACATACCTGGGTCTTCTGAAACTTCAATCACCCGGTTATCTGAGCCCAGAGGGAACATGTGAGAGACAGGCACTGAGCACTGATCCCTCTGCTCATGATGACATCGTCCCCCCTCTAGGGCCATGATTTCCCCGCCTCATCATGACTCCTATTGCTGCCATCCGCTCCCCCCCAGGGGGATGCCACCAACCCACCTCCCGACAGACTCTCTGCCAAGGTGGCAGGGCTAGGACCCTCACACCCCTCCCCACAGCCCATATTCCCATCCCACACAAACCTATCCATGTACCCCCCCTCTCACAGGGGGACTCCCCCCCCCCCTTTCTATGTGCCCTCCCCCTCTCACAGGGGATTCCCAATCCGCCCTGCTACTCCCACCATCAGGTAAGCCAAGCCTGCTACTCTCACCAGCTGGCTAAGACGTACACCGCCCACGCTCTTGACACACCCACTACAACCCACACACCTTCCACTACACACAATCCCAGCACACGATTATGTAGGTCAGCCTACCATTTCTAATGAATAAAAAAAACCCTAACCACTAGTCTCCCACTGGGCAGCAAGCCACTTTTATCCCCTTCTAGCCCCAGAGCCACAGAAGCCTCGCTGGAGAGCCCTGGCTCTGCCCACTCTCTTCCTATTAGGAGGGATGGGGTAGAATGTCAGCTGGGGACCAGGGTTAAGTGTCCTCCTGGCACGGGACAGTCCTTGGGGCGGCTCTCAGCCCAGGCAGAGCAAAACAGCCACAAGAGCAAGGTGGGAAGCAGAAATGGCAGAATTCCTTCAGGTTTGGCTTGCTATCCAACAGCCTGCCACAGAACGGCCACAAAATGGCCAGCGCCCTTTTGCCACCAACGGGTTGCCATATCTCCCCTTTAATCCAGGACACTTATGAAAAATACATGGTGCAGTGCTGCCTTGGTTCCAAAGCAGCCCTGCATTGAAACAAAGGCAGCCCTGGACCATGTATTTTTCATAAGCATCCTGGATTAAAGGGAAGGTATGGAAACCCTGCCCCCCCAGCCCAAGCCTCCCCCTCTCCTCCCTAGGTCGTCCCAGGTCCCCCTCCCCTCCACACCCCAGGTCCCTCTCTCCAGCCAAGCCTCCCAGGTTCACCTCCCCACCCAGGCAGGTTGGCTGGCCCGGGCCTCCCAACCCAAGTCACCCCCTCCCCAGCCTCTGAGACCACCCCCAGTTAGCAGACCCCAGACCCCTTCTCCCACCAGACCCCTTCAGCCACACACCACTGGTGCTGCCAGCACCATGAGAGCCTCTGTGGGCCCCAGACCACCCCATCAGGTTGTGCCCCCCCTTACAGGTGGCTGCCAGCCAGGCCACCTCAGATGCCCCACTGGGCCTTGCTGCTGCCTGCCCAGCCGCTGTGCCACGCTGCCACCACCTGGGTCGGTCATGATGACCTATCTCCTACCTAAGTGAAAGTCACTCTCAGCGTCGAGTCTCCACTTGCCTTTACGTGGGTGGGCTGCCTGCGGCCCAGGCAGATGCAGTGCCAGTGGGCACTCCCCGCCTCGTCTGGGAGTCTGGTCAGCCTGCCGGTTCCTCAGCACCGCCTTGCCTCTCTTGACCATGCGTGGCATGGGTGGTCTGTCTGTCTCTGCTCAGCTTGGCTTCCTTCTTGTGCGGTGCATGTGCTGGCTCATCATGCACTGCCAGGCAGACAGTGAGTAGCTTCCTGAGATGCAAGCGTGTAGCAGCAGGCGTGCGCAGTCCCGGCTGGAAGAGGAGGAGGAGGAGGGGCGGCGGGCAGGTTCAGGGAAGAGAGGCGGGGCCAGAGCGAAGGGGGGCTTCCCAGGCCTTGGCTGCGAGTGGCAGCCTCTGCCCTCAGGCAGCTCTTGCATGGCACAGCACTCAGTAAGCTGCTGGGGGGTCTGCTATCAACAATATGCAGATGACACCCAGCTGTATCTGTCATTTTCATCTGACTCAAGCCCTGCTGTCTCCTTGCTGTCACGGTGCTTGGCTGCTGTGGGGGATTGGATGAGGTCGAGCCGATTGAAGTTCAATTCCGATAAGACAGATGTGATGCTAGTTGGGATGGTTGATCTGGGTGAGGAGGTCTCCCCAATTATTGGGGATGTCCATCCTCCTTTGGTTCCATCTGTGTGGAGCCTAGGGGTGCTCCTGGACTCACAGCTACGCCTGGATTCTCAGGTGTTGGCTGTGGTCACGGATGCCTTTTGTCAATTACATCTGGTGAAAAGGCTCTGCCCGTATGTCTCAGACTCCGATCTCGCTGCTATCATCCATGCATTCGTCACCTCGAGGCTAGACTGTTGCAATGCGTTCTACTTGGGGCTGTCCATGATGATGATGATTTGGAAGCTGTAACTAGTGCAGAATGTGGCGGCCCGCCTCTTTACTGGGATAGGGAGCACATAACACCGGTTCTCCGAGCACTGCACTGGTTGCCTATTGTCTTCCGGGCCCAATTCAAGGTGCTGGTATTGACCTTTAGAGCCCTTCACGGTCTAGGCCTAACTTACCCGAGTGATCGCCTCATCCCCATGGCCCTTGGTTGGCCCCTGCGTTCATCCGGGAATGCCTTCCTGGAAGTTCTGCATTCCTGACTGGTTCGGACAGACAGCAGGGCGTTCTTGGCAGCCGCACCATCGCTTTGAAATTCCCTTCCGGTGGAGGTTCGCCTCAGCCCGAATCTTCTCACTTCCAATGAAATTGTAAGACCTGGCTTTTCTGCCAGGTGTTTGGCAGGGGAGGGTGGGATGGGTATGTCAGGGTAAATTTGGGGGTTTTGCACTGTGGATTTTATTTTGCACATGATTAGAATTTTAATGGAATTTTAATGTTTTATAGGTTCTATATTTTTATATTTACATTGTTTTTATTATGAATTTTGTGAGCTGCCCCGAGTCGCTTGTAATGAGAGGGGCAGGGTAAAAGTGTACAAGTAAATAAATAAATAAATGTTGACTCCCATGCTGTTTATTGCCCTGTCTCTAACCTCTCCTTTTTAGGGAAAGTTATTTAAATGGATGGTTGTCTCACAGCCCCAGGCACATCTCAGTGCTGTTGGTTTTCTGGACCCATGTCAGTTGGGTTTTCATTCTGGACATGGCACCGACACTGCACTTGTGACCTTGGTTGATGATCTCCACTTGGAAATTGACAGGGAAAATTGTATCCTGTTGATTTTGTAAGATCTGTTGGTGGCCTTTGATGCTGTTGATCTTGAGGTGGTGTTGACATGACTGTGGGACCTGGCTGGGGTGCTTGGGACTGCTCTTGAGTGGTTCCACTTATTCCTTGCTTTGAGAATCCAGAGGGTGGTGATGGGTGGTGGCTCATCATAACTAAACTAAACTGCCTGAGTCAGCCCAGTAGTCCATCTTAGCCCAGTATTGTCACAACCTGACATGGCAGCAGGGGTTTCAAATTCGAGCCCAAATCCAACTCTTCCAGGGTCTGTGGCAGAGGCCATCCCAGCGTGCTACCTGAGACTTCTCCAAGCCCCCAGCAGAGGCCTCCCCCAGGTGTGCTACCAGCAATCCTGAAGTGGAGATGCTGGGGATTGAACCTGGGACCTTATACATGCGAAGCATGTGCTCTTACCACTTGAGCTATGTCCCCTCCACTCAGGTCCTCCTGTGTGGTGTTCTGCAGGGTTCCATCTTGTTTTCCCTCCTGTTCAATGTATATATGAGACCCCTGGGTGAGATCATTCAGAGTTTTTGAGTGAGGTGCCATCAATATGCTGATGACACTCAGCTCTATATCGCCTTTTCATCTGACCCAGTCAAAGTCTTGGTGTTTACTAGAGGTGGGACCCCGGGGCAATTACCGGATACCGGATTTACCGGTTTTCCGGTTCTCAAAAGAACCGGATTCTCGGATTAAATCCGGTATCCGGTACCGGTTTTATTTCATTGATTTCAATGGGGCACTGTGTCCTCATTGAAATCAATGGAATAGTATACAATTCCTCCCCCCTCCCACTCCCAGGCTGCGCGGGTGGAAGGGGGGACACCCCCCACCCACCCTGCCCAGCCTGGATTTTTGTTAAAAAAAAGAGCCCAGCACCAGCGGCCGCGGCGTCCCCGCAACTGCCGGTAAGTATAGACCCGATCCCTGGGGGGGGGGGGTTAACCCCCTCCAACCCCCCAGGGATCGCCCCTACTAAAGTTGACTCAGTGCTGTACCTTTGCGGAGCTCTGGGTGCAGCGGCGGCGGGCGGTCCGGCGGCCTCCGCGCCGGCTGTGGCTGCCGGCGTCAGAGACGCTCTAGGCCTTCCGGGGAAACCTAGGCCCCTTCCACCCGCGCAGCCTGGACTCGGGGAGGTTTTGTTTTTTTAACTTTTTTGGTGGGACTTACATTGCAGCCATTCATTTAAATGGCTGCAATGTAAAACAATCCGGTACCCGGAATCCGGTAACGGGACTGGATTTACCGGGTCGAATCCGATAATGCCGGTACGACCAGTACCAGCATTATCGGATACCGGATTTACCAGCACGCCCACCCCTAGTGTTTACCCAGTGCCTGGCTGCTGTTGGGGATTGGATGTGTGTGAGTCGATTGAAACTGAATCCAGACAAGAACGAGGTGGTGATGGCTGGCCAGCCATGTGATCTGGGAGACGTAGGGACCCCTGTTATTGAAGGAATTCAGCCTCCTTTGATCACTCAGGTTCGCAGCCTTAGGGTGCTCTTGCACCTGGATTCTCGGGTTACAGCAGTAGCCAGGAGTGCCTTTCACCAATCACATCTGGTGAGAAGACTGCAACCATTTCTGTCACACTCGGATTTGGCCACCATCATCCATGCCGTTGTAACCTTGAGGTTAGACTACTGCATTGTACTCTATGTGGGGCTGCCCTTGAAGACTGTTTGGAAGCTGCAGTTGGTCCAGAATGCGGTGGCTCATCTTCTTTTGGGTGTGGGTCACTGGGAGCACATTACGCTGGTGCTCCGAAGTCTGCACTGGCTGCTGATAGCTTTTCAGAAATAATTCAAGGTGCTGGTTTTAACCTATAAAGGTCTAAATGGCTTGAGCCCCTGGTATCTGAGAGACCGCCACCTCTCTTACATCCCTTCATGGTCCCTGAGGTCAGCCGAGAGCACCATACTGCAGGTGCCATTTCCTCGTGGTCTGGTTACAACTAAGGCATGCAGGGAGGTGTTCTCGGTAGCTGTCCCACGATTGCCTGCTCATCTTCCAGAATGATGTAAGACCTTTTTATTTGGCCAGGCATTTGGCAGTCAGGGATAGAGTGGGATGGGAGGTATAGGGGTGGGGTGGGTTGTGGTATCAGGGTTTTTTAAATTGATTTTTAATTACTTTTAAATTCTGTTTTTATGATTGTAAGCCACCCCGAGCCTCTACTGGAAGGACAGCATAGACATATGAATAAATAAATAAAATAATTCTCAAGATGAAAGCCACTGCCAAAGTCATTAAAAAATTCTATTAAATATCTATTCAGCAGTTGCCCTAAATCATTTTCTTCTCTTCCACCACAGTACTACATAAGCAGAAGTTTTGCTTCGTTTGCTACCGTCGTAAATAGTTTTCACTATTAGTTTTGTGTTAGGAGAGTGAATTGATGGGCGCATTTTTGGGGGGAACATTCAGCATGTCGCCATCTATAATTTGTGGAGTTACTCCACTCCTGACATGAGTCTTTGTGTCTGGAATCCTGGCATATTCATAACACTGAACATCCGATTCTGCTGGAAGCCGACCCTTTTACTGCTTCACTGATCCGTGGGAGACCATGCTCTTCATCCTCCCCATATTTAAAAGCTGCCATGCTTTATACAGTGATGCAAGATTGCACAATCCATCTACAGTCATTAATCCACTCTGTCATTTCCTTTGCCCTTGTGTTCTTCACAAGGCCAGAGGAACCTACCTGACTTGGATTATCCTATAGGCTTTCAGCAACTCAGGTAATTGTTATTGTTTTCAGGATGGTTACTATTCATTAGCAAAAAATTAAATTTTAGCAGCTATGGGGAAAAAGTCCCTGAAAATAAATAAATAAATGATAAGCAACTTCCTGATGCCTACAGAAAGCTTACATTGGTGGCGCAACTGGACTGTTGCGTTTACTGCTTCTTGTGCTTCCCAATATCAGCCCATTGTTTCCTCCTGCTTCTCACCATCCTATCTCCTGTATCCACCTGCTGTCTTTCATTCCAAACTTAGATTGTAACTTAGCAACCATCTTTTTATTTCTGTTTTATTTATTTGTGCAATGGGTATCAAAATGGGGTCCAAGTCCATGACTCTTCATGCGGTTACAGAACAAATGATGAATTAGAACCCTGAAAGAAGGATGGTGTTTTGATTAAGGCCACTTCCAGATGAGCATGAGGGGTGGGGGAACTTCTGGGATCGGAGATCGCATTAGGAGTGATCCTGGGAGGCTCCACTGGGGGTTGGGGGGGAGAGAGAGGTTTTAGCCTGTTTCTAGTGTGATTTCCATCACGTGATGCGGGATTCAGAAATCCAGCCCTGCATCACATGATGGAAATCACGCTAGAAATGTGAGCAGACATGAGAAAAGCGTTCCAGGATCGCTCCTAATGCAATATCCGATCCTGGAAGTTCTGCCGTTGCCGCCCCCCACCACCACCACCACCACCGCACTTGTGTGAAAGTGGCCTAAGTCACTGAACTGGTGTGGTTTCAGTGGTTCTGCTACAGAGTTTCTGTATAACCTCAGCCAAACTGCCTTTGGGTGTTTTTAAATGAGACACCTCCATGCATGGCCCCCACCATCCACGTGACAAACCGCTCATTTGAATTGGTGCATGGGGAGGTGCACTCCTGTGAACCACACATGGAGCACTCTGGGAAAATCTGGAGTGCCCCATGCAGGCCGGGGTGGCCACCTCGGTGAATGGGGCAGCCATGTGGGGAGCCGCCCATGCGAAGCCCTCCGCACACACTTCCTGTGCGTGGACGCCATGCACCCATCCCATGCAGAGCCCGTAGACACACACACCCCTCCGCTGCCCTCGTTTAAAAACACCCTTTGTCTTTGTTCCTCATTTCCTATATAATAAGGAATTATTCGTTGTTCTACTTTGTGCTATTCTGTTCCAGGCTCTGTTGCCCATTGGGCAGGGTGGACACCTTGTCCAGAGTGGTGCCTGCCTTGTGGTGGCAGGGCCCCTCAATTCCACCCTGAGAAGACTAGGCCAGGTGTCTCAAAGCTTCTGTTTTCGACTGATCTTAGCAGGGAGCAAGCGCACCCCTTGTAATGTGAGAAGGATGTAACATTTCTGCTTCCTACCAATCAGCTGGTCAACAGGGAGGAGGAGCATCCACTGCCCGTTCTGCAAGCCCTGGACTGGAATTGGTGGGGGGCAGGGAGCGGTTGCCCTATGTGCTTTGGCCCAGGGCAGCAAAACTCAGGCTGGCCCTAACTTTGCCTGTTTAGAATGTAAGCTTCTTGGGGCAGGGTCGGTGTAAGCTTCTTGGGGCAGGGTCGGTCTCATAATATGTGTATGAATAACACTTCTCCAGGCTGGGGCCTTTAGACACTACTATAATATTAATAATAAGTACCTTCTTTTTAGTGCATTTGGGATTGGAACTCCACTGTCGTGACCTACAAAGAAACTGCTAAATAATTCCAATGCACTGCCATGTAAGAATTGCAATTCCATTTTAAAATGTCCCTCATCTTATATTATATGGTTGTGCTGTGAAAATTAGCTTTCAGTCTAATACAAAAAGGAAACTTCTCCCTCCTCTTCCTTCCCCATTGTGAAAACCCATCCGTCTGTACAGCCTGATGCTTTAGGGTAATGCCATTCATATTCTGGGACTTCGAGGAGTGAAGTTGTAGTTCTTTTTCCATGACATGAAGAGCTCTATCAGTAATTAAAATGAACAGCTTTCATTAGGAGTCACCCATTTATGGGAATCCATTTTCATCAGAATGCTTATAAGATAAGAGAGGCAATTTCAACACTCCAGAAGCTGTTTGATTTTGCAGTTATCACCACAGTAACAGAATTCCCTTTTCTTATAATGTTTCTTTTCAGACTGTGATTCTTCTTTTTTTCTACCATGTTAATCCATGCATGTATGTGATTTTGCTACAAAAATGCTACAAAAAATTGCTTCCATAGACTTTAATTGCCACAGGAAAATATCAATGAAAATGAGAGAGAAAGCTGGGTGTCATCAGCATACTGATGACACCATACACCAAACTCCCTAACAACCTCCCCCAAAGACTGCATATACACATTGAACAAGAGAGGGGACAAGATGGAACCCTGCGGGACTCCACACGTGAGGCCCCAGGGAAAAGATGAAAAATCACTCAGTACCACATGCTGGACTCTCCCAGCCAGGAAGGAGCAGAACCACTCAAGAATGGTCCCGCCAATCCCTGCCCGGTCCCACAACCGAGTCACCAACAACTCATGGTCAACGGTATCGAATGCAGCCGAGAGATCTAATAGGATCAACAGGGTCGAATGACCCTGGTACAACTCATGGAAGAGGTCATCGACCAAGGCCTCAAATGCAGTCTCTGTGCCATATCCAGGGCGAAAACTTGACTGCGAGGGATCGAGAAAGTTAATCCGCTCCAGATGCTCCTGCAACTGCTGAGCCACCACTCACTCGATAACCTTCCCTAAAAAGGGACGGTTAGAGACCAGCCGATAGCTGGCCAGGAAGCCAACGTCCAATGATGGTTTCTTGAGCAGGGACTGCATCAGCACTTCCTTAAGGCAGTCCAGCACCCTGCCCTCCCCCAGGGAGGAGTTTACAATCCCGCCAGCAATGGCCCTAATGTCGCCCAGCTGGCCTTGACCAGCCAGGACGGGCATGGATCTAATTCACAATAAGTGGCTTGAACAGACCCCAGGGCATCCCCCACATCTGAGGGCGACACATTCTGAAATTCATCCCACAAAACAGGACAAGGTGGGGCTTCTAGTGCATCTGGTTCACCCACTGCTAAAAGTGTCGCGTCAAAACTGTGGTGGATCCGAGTGATTTTATCTGCAAAAAAGTCCACAAACAAATCACAGCGGGCATTCGATGACTCTAAATCCAGGCGGAGGAAGCCGGACTGACCAGCCCCCTCACCACCTGGAAAAGCTCAGCTGGGCGTGACTTAGCAGACGCAATGAGGGCAGAAAAGAAAACTTCCTTTGCTGCCCGCACCACCACATCATTGGTATGTAACCAGACTTTATGCCGCAATCGGTCAACTTCAGCACGTGAGTGACGCCACTGTCATTCAAACCGCCGCCCTTCCTGCTTCATCCGCCGCAGCTCCTCCATATACCACGGGAACCTGCGTTGTCGGCGGTTCGGGAGTGGATGCCTGGGACCACCTACTTCTGGCTCCTTGTGAAGATGCAACCGTACGCGCGGGACACAATAATGGCTTTATCCATGCAGAAGGACCCAATGAAGAAGCTTGTAATAGCGATGTTTGCCTCTCATGGCCGGAAGCAAAGTTGTTGTCCCGGATGTATCCATGCCTCAAGTCCTCGGCCTGCTGCAAGAACTGGTTCATGTCCCGGGTGTAGCCTTGTGGGCTGAGGTCTCTTGGAACACCGCCTCATTCCTGTAGCACTTCACCAGGGCATATTGGACCTTTTGTTCCCCCCATAGAGTGATGAAGGCCTTGGGCTCTTCCTTGGTCCAGGGAATGCAGCATTGGTGGGTGGTGTCACGGGTTGGAGGTCCGCACCCCCACTTTACCAGGTTTGAGTGACTCAGTTTCCCTCACGTACAGCCCACTTGAATCAGTTTTTCTCTCTGGCTAATTCAAGCCTGCTGCAGGCACAACCCCTTTGTCACCCAAGGGCCTGATCCTTCCCGTTTACAGACTCTTTAATCTCTGGGTTCGCAAGAGCTTGAGAACTCTTGTTGCTCACTTGTGTTCCAGTGTTAGAGACAGACACTTCTTCATAAAGATAAGAAGTAAGTTTATTGATTACATAAGCAAGATTGTTGATACAGAGTGGTTACTAGAAATCAAAGGTAAATA
>QEPC01000585.1:126504-148431 GCA_003113815.1 Sphenodon punctatus
CCCAACACCCCCCCCGGGGGCCATCCTGCCAGTCTCCCAAGGGAGATGTCCACCCACTACTACACCCCCTACCCCAGGGGCTGCGCCCCTCCCTCACACCGAGGGGAGCTGCCCCTCCCCGCATCCCAGTTCCCTCACCCCTATCCCACACACACCCTACCCTCCTCTTCCACAGGATGGTAACCTCCCATCCCCGAAGGGCTGTGCCCCTCCCTCACACCGAGGGGAACCGTCCCTCCCCTCAACCCAGTTCCTTTGGCCCTCACCCATGCAAGACAAACAGACCATTTCCCACCACCCCACCCTAAAATACTGTGCCCCGTCTGCTATCAAGAATGTTCCGGTCCTCCCGATCCCGCTAAGGGCCATGCCTAAGGGCCCTTTGGTGCGGCGCACGCCTCCAGCACAGCCAGGCAGCTGGCTGCTTTTGGCCTCGCTGGGCCAGAAATCTGGCCGTGCACCCCGCCCCCCTCCTCCAACAGGGGGAGTGGGTAGATTGTACCTGGAGCCGGGCAGAAACAGCACGAGTCCTGGGAGGGGGCAAGATCCCTGACACAACCCCCGGACACTGGGTCTGTCCCCGACGGTGGCAACAGCGATGGCAGGTGGGTCAGCGGCATCAGTTCCCTTGCAGCCAGGCAGCTGGGGCGGCCGCTTTTGTCCTCGCTGGGCCGGAAATCCCAGCCCCGCCCTCCTCCTCCAACAGGGGGAGGGGGTATATGGTACCTGGGGCCGGGTAGCAAACAGCACGAGTCCTGGTTCTCCCCCAGTGTCTGTGTAGACCTAGGCTGTTTTTGTTTTATGTTTGCTGGTCCTGGGTGGGGTGGGGTGGGGTGGAGGCTTGCTTCTTTGCAGGCTTTCAGCAACCCTGTTACTGGTTGATGTCAGTTTGCAGAAATGAATCATTCCACCATATAGGCTGCCATGGTAATGTTGTCAGAGGGTCAGTTTACTTCAGTGAGTGAACCAGCACCACTGAGGGATCACTGGGTCTGTCCCCATACATGGCTCGATTCACAGAAACCATGCATTTTTAATCAAACAAGATTAATGATCATTAATCATAATTCATTTCTCCCAACCTTTAAATGCCTATTATACTTCAGTCTTTGGGGCATGGAGTATCTCTTTCTATATGCTTGTAGAATGCCTGAAGCATTAGGATCCTGATCTTGACTGGAGTCCCTTGGTGGTATTCTTCTTGAATCTTCATACTACTCCTTAACACATCTTTCTTTGCACATGCTAATGAAAGCTGCAGTGCACAGGTCACATGGTCATCTTCCAGTCTGAAATGCCATGTCCATAACGCCGTCTATTCATGCGACAGTTCAAGTGGTTTCATGGTGGAAATAAAATTTTAACATGATGTCAATTAGCTCAGTGCTGGAGCTTTGTTGTAAAGAAATATCTAAAGACCTTCATGATTACCTTGGACATTCTACTCAACTTGCAACCTCTAGTGTATCTTGAGAGGAGCAACAACAGCAAGAATATATAGGCTGCTGAAATTTGTAGGTATAAGGCATCCAATGATACAGTGACCTTTTATCTATGAGATGCACCCACTCATGCCCACACAGATTCACTGCATGGGCATGAGTGGGTGCCCTCCGTGTGTATGCCATGGCAGGTGAGCAGGAGTGCGTGCACGCTCCCGCAGCACACGCACCTCCACCCATCATCCACTCACGGACCAATTTGTCAAAACAGTGGTTGCTCCATGAGTGGAGATATGGGGGGGGGGGGGGGAGGAATCAGTGTGCGCCCATGTGCACTGCCCCCCCTGCACTGCCCACGTTGCCGTGGCGCACACCAGTCTTGCCCCCCCTTCCCAGCACCACAGCCCATATAAAAAAGGCCAATGACAGCTTTTTAATACAGGATCCACTGAGTGGTAGCTCACTATAAGGGGATGGTTACTGTTATGTCTAAATACAGTATGGCTCCCAAATGGGAGATAAGCAGAAGCTATTTTGTCACTATGCCCTCTTGTACAATGTACAAGAGCCATTGGGCACATTGCAGGCCCAGGGGCAAGAGGGTTGCACATAGCTGTTTTGAGGTCTGAACCCCTATTCCAGCACTGGACAGCAGAGGTTTGAGAAGCTGGACTTTTTCTGATGCTGCCAGGACTGGAGGCAGCTGCTGAAGTGGATGTGGTGAGTGGACTAGGGTCTTCCCCTGGTGTACTCCCCAACAACATTTTCAGCTGCTGCTCCTGCCTCCAGTGCCAGGAGTGGTAAGACTTCTCTTTCCTGCACCCGACATGTAACAGTTTGCATATAGCAGCTGACTACCCATAAGGTGTTCTGTCTAACCTTTTGTTCTTTAAAAAACAAACCAACAAATGTAGTTGGGATTGTCCATGATGGTAATCCCGATTATGTAGCTGTTGTAATGTCTAAAACCACTCTGTAACTTGTGAAGTGAAATTCTTTTAATCATTTGTGTCTTAAGAGAGTGGTGATGGCTAACTGTGTCATAGGCAGTTGATATATGCTCGGGACCCTCGCCGCCTGTTCTCTACCTTTGACTCCCTCCTCAAGCCTCCCTGTCCTCCCCCTCCTTCTTCCCTTTCTGCTCAGGATCTTGCCTCCTTCTTCACCTCCAAGATAGACAAGATCCGCCTCGACATCGCTTCCCACTCCTCTCTTCCCACTCCCACCCCTCTCCCTCCTCCCCCTCCTTCTCTCATGTCCTCCTTCTCCCCTGCCTCCCTTAAGGAAATCTCCTCTCTGCTCTCCTCCTCCAACCCTTCCACTTGCCCCCTTGATCCCATTCCTTCCCGCCTCCTCACCTCCATTACTCCCACTGTCGCCCCTTCCTTCCTGCACATCATCAACCTCTCCCTCTCTACTGGCTCTTTCCCTTCTGCCTTCAAACATGCCACAGTCTCTCCTATTCTCAAAAAGTCCACTCTTGACCCCTCTGACCCTTCTAGCTATCGTCCTGTCTCACTCCTTCCTTTTGCTTCCAAGCTGCTTGAACGTGTTGTCTACTCCCGCTGCCTTGACTTCCTATCCTCCAACTCCTCCCTTGACCCCCTCCAATCTGGCTTCCGCCCCCTTCATTCTACTGAAACTGCTCTCGCTAAGATCACCAACGATCTTCTGGTGGCTAAATCTAAACGTCTCTATTCCATTCTTGTCCTCCTTGATCTCTCTGCTGCCTTCGATACTGTTGACCACTCACTCTTGCTGGATTCCCTTCACTCCCTTGGCTTTTGTGGCTCTGTCCATAACTGGTTCTCCTCCTACCTCTCTGACCGCTCCTTTAATGTGTCTCTCTCCAACTCCGCCTCCTCCTCCTTCCCCCTCTCAGTTGGTGTTCCTCAAGGCTCTGTTCTTGGCCCTCTCCTCTTCTCGATCTATACCTCATCCTTAGGCAAACTCATTGCCTCCCATGGCTTCCAATACCACCTCTATGCTGATGACACTCAACTCTATCTCTCTACTCCCTCTCTCTCTCCCTCTGTTCAAGCTCGTCTCATCAACTGTCTCTCTGACATCTCTACCTGGATGTCTCAACGTCAACTCAAACTCAACATGGCTAAAACTGAACTCCTTATCTTCCCCCCTCATCCTTCCTCTCCTTCCTCACTGTCAATAACTATTGATGGAGTCACCATCCTGCCTGTCCCCCAAGCCCGTAGCCTAGGCTTCATCTTTGACTCAGCCCTTTCTTTTAAACCCTACATTGACTCTGTTGCTAAATCCTGTCGCTTCTCCCTCCATAACATTGCTAAGATTCGCCCTTTTCTCTCTGTCTCGTCTGCCAAAACTCTTGTTCATGCTCTGGTCATCTCTCGCCTCGATTACTGTAACCTCCTTCTCACTGGCCTTCCCCGGTCTCACCTTTCTCCCCTCATCTCTGTCCAAAACTCTGCTGCCAGGGTCATCTACCTCGCCAGTCGCTTCGACCATGTGCAGCCCCTCCTCTCTTCGCTTCACTGGCTTCCCCTTCCTGAACGAATCCTGCACAAGCTCCTAGTCTTCACCTATAAAGCTCTTCACAACCTTGCTCCCCCCTACCTCTCTGCACTTATCGCCCTCCATACTCCAGCCCGTGCACTTCGCTCCTCCTCTGTCCCTTCTCTCACCCTTCCACGCCTTCCCTGCTCCCCTAAGCGCCTTCGTCCCTTCTCACTTGCTGCCCCCCATGCCTGGAACTCCCTCCCTGTCCACATCCGCCTTGCCCCCTCCCTTCATACCTTCAAATCTCTCCTTAAAACTCACCTCTTTCGCTCTGCTCTGTCTGACTCTTTATCCTGCTGAGCCACTATTCCTATACCTACGATCGGTTTACCCTTATCCTTGCAACATGGACCTGCCTGCTGTCATTCTCATCGTAACCAAGCCAAGTACGTGCACTTGAGACCTCGCATCTTCATGAATGTTAGACCCCTTGTCTCTCCCTCTGTTCCCCTTCCTAAGTCTCTCCCCCAGCTCCTGTCTCTCAGATTGTAAGCCCTAGGGGCAGGGATCATGTCTATTTTATTACTTTGTAAAGTGCCAGGTACACTGCTGGCACTATATAAATGTTTGTTAATAATAATAATAATAATATATCAACAAACTGCTCTTTTTATATATCACTTTTCATAGCCAGCTATCTTTTGATGTCATCTCATATTTAATATCTGTCCGACACACAACAGTCATACGTGGAAACCAGCCTGTTCTGTGATCAGTAGTGGTTCACTCACTGGTATAAGGCAGTTTAGCAATAAGCATTCAAATCGCTTAAAATGTATGACACAGAAATGAAATAGGTCTAAAGTTCTTTGAATCCGATGGTTCTTTTCAAGGCTTCAATAGGATTTCAATATGGACCAGTTGCTAAATGTTTGCTTATTTTTAGTTGGGGTGAGGCAGGCATTGAGCACGCTGAGCAACCATTGCAGTGTGTGAGGGCTAAACGTTCTTGATCTGCTTAGTTCTAATGTGCTCTAGGCCTGTTTGTTCCCCTTTCTTTCAGAGTATTAACGCCAACATCAAGTTTCTTGTATCAAGAAAGGGTAGATGTTGTGGTGTGGTTTATGTTGGTTGGGGACTCTGGTGGCGCTAGCTGAGGTTTTGGTTCCTGCATACCTTTCCTGTTCAGTAACAATTCATTGATGAACAATCTGAGGAGCTGAGATGTCGTCGTGCTCTCAGTTGTCATCTCAGTCTTTGGAGAGTTTACTTGTTAGTTGTAACAAAAATACAAATAAAATTAAGAAGAAATCTATTCAGTCAAAAGAGTAAACGTTAAGATAGTTTCCCTTTTAATCTTTCCCCTCCATTTCTACAAGGTCGTCTTTTTCTAGTTTCTTCTCCAGGTTGTGCTTTGAGGATAAATTAAAGTTAGAGATTCTAAAAAAAATTGAAACACCTTGAGTGAATTTGTTATTCACTATTTATTATATTGGTGCCAATGCAAGAACTGGTTTCTTAGGATTATGAGGCCAGGTGGGACAAAGTAACAGCAACGTTTGTACATGGAGAACAACATAACCTCTCATGGTAAATATGACTCATACTTGACTCAGGAACAACTAACCTTAAAGACCCATCCAACAGCATCACCACCTCAGACTGGCCCCAGTGACTATTGCTGTAGATAGAAGCAGCCAAGGATAAAAGGATACAAAGAGGAATCATCAGAGAACACAGCATAGAAGTGGTGGCTGAAACTGAGGTTCTTGTGCTTTCTCTCTCTTTTTTTCAAGGTTTTGCTCTGTGTAACGTACACCTCCACGTTTGAGCTGAATGGAAGCTCAGTGCTGAAGATTGCTGAGGTGAGTGCCCTTTGACCCCTGCTGGTCTTGTTCGGGTTACCTGATGTGATGGCCACCTGACACTAACTGTGCCTTCTGTAATTAGATTGGGACTAAATTTGTCCAAGTTGTAATTGCAATATTTTTATTACTAATATTGTCCTTACTACCGTTATTTAATACTCAGTGTGACTAGCAGTCCTAATTCACTGACAACAGTTGACATGCATGGAATTGGAAGACACATTTTAAATTTAGTAGATACTCTTTTAGTGGATGTTGTGTATTATAATGCTGTTTTTAATACCGTACCTGTTTTATTTTGCTTATGCTTTGGCCTTTACAAAAGCAAAACTTGCCACCTCATGTTTTAGAGCAAGCACATAGCATGAAATCAATCTTTGCTTTAAATATACCAGAGTTAATAAAGCTACATCGGGCATGTAATTGGCTCTTTGCTAGTGTGACCCTGAGAGGTTGTTTGCACATTACAGTAAGTAATATGAAACTGTGAAGTATTGTAACCAGGCCATAGTACCACTGAAGGTGTGAACGCTTGGAGTGTTTGGTTAGCTATCATATGCCGCCTGTCTGCAGAACTCTTGTTCCTTATGAACATACCCATGAACGGCAACTGCCACAAAGAGTTACTTACCTATATGAGGAGTAGTTTGTGGTAATTATCCTTCATGGGTACATACATGCCCATAAGGCAGAGGTGGGGAATCTCAGGCTTGGGGTCAAATGTGGCCTGTAGTAAGTTTGTATGCGGCCCCTTTCCAGTTCCCGGATCTGGCCCCTGGATCTAGTTCTACCTCCAGTCACTGAAAAAGTGAGGGAGCGAAGATGAGGGCATGCACCCAAGGGTAGGGGATGGACCCATGGCACAGATCCATGATCTGGGCCCTCATTTTCTTGAATGCACCCCTTAAGCATCCCCACCCTCAGTTTCTATGCAGCCCTCAGAACTTATTCTAAAGTGCCCCCTGGGAGAGAAAAGGTTCCTCACCCCTGCCATAAGGGGTAACAATTCTGCACATTAGGAGTGTGTGATATTCAGCTTTCCACACCCCCTGAGCATTTGCATATTCAACCATATCACGGAGTGGTGTTAACGTTTCATGGTTTCTTAGTCATGGGGTACTTGTACTCTTTACAGTAATGTGTGAGCAAGCCCTTACTCAAGAATTACTTTCTCCCTAGATTTATATTACCTACAGCCTCCCACTGGCATTAATCAGCCTCCACATATCCTTAGAGGGCAAGTCCCATGTTGTTTAGTGCAGGTGCTGGTCCTTAGCACTGACACAAATCCCACTGAAGTGAATGGAATTCAGATTGACGTTACGGGTTAGTGGTGCTTGTGCTATAACCAGTGTGAAGAGCATGCTCTAAATGTCAGGCGTGGTTAAACTGTAAGAGATCTTTACTAGTTGTCTGCTGACAAAGGCACAAGAGCTTTTAAGTGTATGAACTGGAAGGCACTGGTCACACACTCAGCCATGAATGCATGGTTGCACTTGGCTCTGTTGCATACAAGGGGTTGTTGTTCATATAACAGAAGTTCGGTCCAATACAAGATATCATCTGAACTATTTTGTCTCCATCGTTGTATTTTATTTTAGATGATACCTTCTGTTGGGCCATCTTCTGGTTGGAGTGTTGATGTGTATGTGCAAACTTTTGAGTTGCATATACATCAGTGAAAAGGATTAGGAATTTAAAAGAAAACTTGTAAAAGATAAAGAGCCTAGAATCATAGAGGTGGAAGGGAACCCCTGAGGGTATCTAGTCCAGCCCTTGCCATCAAGCAGGATCCACAGTTCCTACACAATCCATGAGAGATGTCTGTCCAACCTGTTTTTTAAAGCCTCAAATGGCGGTGGCAACATTCCTATTTAAGTACATTTGCTAGCTGCTCTTTCACGAACAGGGAGTGACACACCACTATTATTTCCTTGTTGTAGCGTTGATGAATACAGTTGGAAATACTGGACTATGATCTGAACTTGTTTAAAAGATTGCTTGCTAAATCACAAGAGGAATAGTGGGAATAAAAAGAAAATGGCTGAAAATTCCATGTAACTCTCAGGTTTTAGCTGGTACATGAAGAAAATGCCCTGACATAAATGCTTAGCTTTACCTAGCGCTGGTCATGCTTTATAAATGTTGAAATACAACTGATCCTGTATCAACTTGTTGCTACCAAGGAAAAAAGCATGGTAACTAAGGAAGATGCCGACTTATCACAGAAGTTAATTTTTAACAATTCTGCTTCTGCTGTGGATGTGCTTCATGGTTCACACTGAATTGTGCCATTGTTAGCAGCTTTGTCATACATTCTCTCAAATGAGAATTTGAGAAGAGGTCACAGAGTGAACATGAAGGTACTAGATATGAAAACCTGGTGGCTTTTCTCTTAATTAACCAGTTTTAGAAATAGGGCACAGCTCTAAACAAAGTGTGCCTTCCTTAGGGCTGAGTAGAAATTTTGTACTGAAATTAAATCCCTGAAAAATCCCCAGCAGTTATTATGAGTTGTTATTAATGCAACTACAGTACACTTGATGTTTGCAGGACCCCCTGCATAAAACATTATTTGATGCTCTGTGCTTTGTAGATTTGGCTTTTCTTATTAATCCCACACCTGAGTTTGGGAAGTCATTGTGTTGCTCTGTCTAACCCCTTGTATTTGTGCTTTCTTAGCTGTGTTTTGCATGTCATAAAGCCGGAAGCCCCCGAATGCATGAAATGATCAAAATGTCCATTGCACATCTCTTCAGTGCCCTGTGCTCTCGTGTAGTTACTGGTGCCCCCTCATCAATGACTTTTCACAAGGTATCCTCCTTGCCGATTTGAGAATGTGATGATAATACAAGTTCAGGTTCAGTTTAACAGGTGTGACTTATATTAAGAAACAATGGGAAGAAAAAGAGGGGAAATCAGCTCTTGTCAGGAAAGTTAATCTGCTACTAAATTTGACGTTTCCACAACTCTACAAATAATTAGATGGTTTCAAGTGGAGCGGAGTCAAAAAAAATTATAATAAAACTTCATTTTGATGAAAAATCTGATTATTGAATTTTAGTCAGAATGTCATTGAACTTTTGAAACTGTTCATTGGATTTTTTAATGTCAAAAATTGTGAAAATCTGAATCCAAATGGGCTAACTTATGCGATCCAATAATAAAGTGACTGGCCATAGGAAGATAAATTGATGTCATCCTCCTTGTAATATAAATGACAACATATATTGTTCTCATATGGCTACACCTGAATCTAATAGAGTGAATGAGATGTAGACAACAGTAGCTCTGTTTTTCCCCGTTTGTGCAAGTTCAGCTCATATTACTAACAATATTCAAATAATATTAATTGAAACAAAGAAATTCCTTTAAGTTTGTTGTATTCATAAACTGGTCATGAGGCTGAAATCTAAAATAAAGCCTGCTCTTCTCAAGTCTGCTGCATCAGCTGTAGCAGATAATGAAGATGCTAGAATCAACGGGACTTCAGGAAAAGAACATTTTCTTCTTTGCACTACAATAAAATTGGCTCATACGAATAACAAATCAGGTGGGGTTTTTTTGTCTCCAGTCTCAAATGACTTCCATAGAAGTTAGAGGCAAAATTCCCTTCAATTTAGTGTTTCTTGATGGTTTTAAGGTGGACATATTAAAACATTGATTAGTTCATGTAAAGGCCTAACAGAGGCTTTCAACTCAAAATCCTAATTGCCACCATCTTAGGAAAATGTATTTGAAGCAGGAACATATTTTTACCACATCTATTCTCCTCCATTTTGAAAAATGACCGCCAATTAAATTCAAACTTAATTTCAAAAATTGTATGTACACAGCACAACTGCTGAATATATTTATACATATTAAACTTTACCTCCCTATATACATACATATTTCAGTAGTCACTGGTATGGTGACTTTGGGCGAGAGTTATACAGTCCAAATGACTGCATAATAGCAACCTGCCTTTAACAATAGCAGAAAGGGAATAGGGGGCTGTCATCTACCTTTTCTTATAAAATCCATGGAACTTAACAGGCAGAAAGTTTAAACCAAACAAATGGAAGTGTCCGTTTTGCACTATGCAAAAAAAAATCTTTGGTACTCATTGCTATGGGATGTTATGACGGTCAGTAATACAACAGGGTTCAATAAAGGACATATTAATGGAGGCTAGTCCACCAATGACTGTTCCCCAAGATGGTCAGGAGATACAGCCTCGTGCTGATCAGGGTATCCCTAAATCTGATTGCTAGCAGTGCATAATATGGGGTTTGTTGCAAGGTGCATGAGTGTGCAGATGGTGTATGCATTGCACACACTCAGTGCACACCATGCATGCATGCTGCATGTACACGGTGTGCATGTTGTTTGCAGCATGCACACCTGATGTGAAGACCTTGGAACAAGCCCCATAGTTTGTATCACTCAATAATTGCCTTATGGCTACTTCTTCAGCATCTTTTACTGGCCACAGTTGGAACCAGGATAGGATAAATACAATTTACATACCTGAGGAAGGGCCCTGTGTGGCCCAAATGTTTGCATACTCTCACCAACAGAAGTCGGTCCAATAAGAGATATCACCTGAACTACTTTGTCTCCATCTCTTACATTTGGAACCAACATGGCAAGTACATTCTCACTTAGCTTTAAGTTGTATGGGCAAAATTCCCAAGCACTGTACCCCACTTCTACTCTTTATCCAAATGGTTACAGCTAATGAATTTATTTGATCCTCGTGGATGTAATAAACATGATGCTGGATTTAAACAATATGACTAGTGTTTTAAAAGTGTCATCCACAGTACAATTACCAGGAGGCAGAAGTGCAATGGAAAGATGGCTAATTGCCATTTTCGTCCTTCCAACCCAACATATAAAAAATGCATTCTTAATCTGACAAAAGTGCCCTCCAAATTCTTTACTTCTTAGAAGCAATTTTAATTAGTTTTAGACCACTAGACCCATTGTGGAAATATTTTTGAACTCTTACTGCTGTAGCAGGCAGACTTTCTGCATGCAAGAGAGCTTGACTTCCGCTCAAGATAGCAATGTAACCGTAAACTGTTAATATCTATGTGCAGCTATTTTCTTTCCTCACCAGGTTTGCATTGAGACATATGTCTCTAGCTGTCACCAGCGGAGTATTAACACCGCTGTGCGAGCAACTCTCAGCCAAATGTTGAGTGACTTGACTTTACAGTTACGACAAAAACAGGAAAATACGGTGAGCCTTCTGGCAACTGAGGATGGTTCAGTGTTCCATAGATGGGTTTTTATGTGCCTGCTTGTGGTGTGCTTTGTTTGTGTGTGGTGCTGTAAAGTTTTATTTCAACATTCCCACATGCAGGGAATGTTTAGCAGGGTCATGGAAATTCTGTGGTGTTAAGATTGCAGCTATTTTTGTGTAATTTGGCACTTGGACAAATTCCTGCAGAAATTGCCTCCAACAGCACAGATTTACATTCTGAGTGGAGAGCATGCTGAGCTAGCTAGCCAATTATATGCTGGGATTTTGAGCTAGCCAATAGGGTGCTGTTACTGTCATTACCAGATATTTTCCAGAATTATAGGTGCCTCTTCCACAGCTAGGGATTTAAAGATCTGAAATATCCAAAACTGATGGAATGTCATGCTGGGAAGCTAATCTGCATACAAAATTGGAATAATATGAAGAGTTGGGTTAATTTGCATAATTTATTCTGCTCAGAGAATATGGTTTTCCTAAACTCAGTCTGTAAGCCACTCCATTGAATACAGACCTCTCAATTTATTGTTTATCCTGTGCTAAGTGTTTCTTCTGGGAGACAGCTTCTGCCTATTTATTTATTTATATATAATAAGGGCTCCATGATAAAGTTAGACTGTCTATTTTATTTTATTTACCTGATTAAGATCCATTTGTAATCCTTTCTCCCAAACCCTCTTAGTTATTTTAACTGCACACAACACATGCATCCCCACCTTCTGGAAGAGAATTTAGGATTTTTTTTAATTAAGCAAAATCCCTTTGAATTTTTATCAAAAGAGAGGATTTGGCCAGAAGGGCTGGCTCACTGGCAAAAATAAATAACATACATACATACATACAATAAAATAAAACATGGATCCTGTTTATTGCATTTTTGTGTTAACCTCTAACACATTGTCTAGAAGAGGTGGAATTTAAATTTAAAATGGCATTGGCTTCTGCTGTCACTAGCACTTTGCATCTGGGTGGCCAGATATACATATTTTAGAGGACACTTATGAGAAATACAGGTTGCAGGGCTGCATTGGATTCAGTGAGGTAGTTAATAGGAGCCAGTGCAGTCCTGCAACCTGTATTTCTCATAATTGTCCTCTAAAACTTGCATATCTGGCCACCCTACTTTGCATGCTAATGAAAAAATATTGATATGTTTGATTTAGTTTGCTTGTTAGAATATAAAAGTAGCACAGGGTAGGAATTCGTTGGGGAGAGGAGGTGTTCTGGCAGCTGCCCTAGTATTCCCGTAGCTATTTCTAGATGGCAAAGTGCCTTTGCCACTTGGGTGTTAATTGTTACATGTTTCTCTTCTCTCAATAGATAACTGAGAACCAAGAAGTCCCACAGGAGTTCAAGAGCCCAGGTATCAATTCTATTTTATATCAGCTCCTTGGAATCTGATTTTTATTTCCTTCATTCCTTGTTACCTACACAGTGTTGCCATAGTACTCAGTTGTCATGATATTTACAGCTTCTGAAGACTCACAGTGCTCCCTTAGTTTCCCTTTCTCATAATCCCATTCTCATAATTCATTTTATCCCCCTGCTAATTGTGCAGGTGAATAGTTGCATTTTTTATTTTTTTTATTCTTAGTAAGCATTTATATAGTGCCAGCAATGTACCAATGTACCTGGCGCTTTACAAAGTAATGGAATAGACACGGTACCTGCCCTAGGGCTTACAATCTGAGAGACCGGGGGGCGGACTGGGCAACGTATTCCAAATCTTATGAGACTGCAAATACCTTTCATTATAACATCAGCTGGGCCATGACAAAGTTGCTCTTACTGTAAAAAACATAATTAACAATTCCAATAAGTTGTCTCTGCTATTGGGAGTCAGCAGTACCTGAGGGTTTAGATCATTGGGGTTCCCATCAAAAGTCTGAAGAGCATTGTAAAGATTTTTCTTCAGAGATTAGGAGTAGTCTTCAGACAAATATAATTTCTTATCTGGGGACCAACCATATTAATTTAATTTCCATGCAATACTCCCCTGCCTGCTGTAATATTTTTGCTGGTCCAACATTTGTGCAGGAGCATCAGTTGTGCTAGATGGGAGGTGTGCCCACTGTGTATGCATTATCATCTTCACACCTCTGCATCAATTGTTGGACTTTACCATCACCACCACTTCTAGGGACTGAAAAAATAGGTATCCTGCAGTCAAATTGGGTGGAAACCCTTCTGTCCATGGGGAGCCTCGCTGACTTGATTTCCACATAGACATGAGGTTCTGTCCATGCAGACCCTTTGTTATTATTTACTTTTTTGGCAACTGAGAAGAGCAGTACAGAGACAAACAATAGATAAAGCCATCAAGCTTCCTGCAATCCAAATGTGTGCACAGTTAGACTACAGGCAGAAGTACTGGGTCACTCGTTGTTCTTCCTATTGACTGAACTGGAGGAAAAGGCTAGCAGTAAGCGTTATCCTCCCAATAGGGGTTGTTGCCATTTTCTTTGTGTGGATTACTTTCTGATAGAGAGACAGACTGGTAGAACTACATCCCAGGCCTACGCATTTGGACTGGGTGACAGTTGAGAGCTACAGGTCCAAATGGCTGAAGTTTGGGATGACTTTGAGAAACTGTGGAGGAGAGCTGCCTAACTACGACATGCCTAACTACCACTGACCTTTGTCGTTCTTGGAGGTGCAACTGTGGAATCCCTTTGTGATGATGTTGTCTCTGTCCTCACTGTGCTCTGCGAGAAGCTCCAGGCTGTCATCAGGTAAGTGGGTTATTTAGTTTGTAATTCATGCTTGTTTATTGCACAGCCTTTCCGAAGCATCACTTGTAAAAGAACTTACTGGCATATTTCTAGGATAATAATGCAAAAGAGTTCTTTCATTGCTTCCTGTTAGAAGAAACTGGTGTGCTCTCTCTCACCAATTGATCGTGCTTCATTAATTTAATCCCCATATGTGATGAGAAAATGATGTGCCAGACATGTACAGTTTGCTTTAAAGATGACAGCAGCTCTAGTTGTAAATCCTGTATAGTAATAGCTCAATAGAAACTACTTTTTCCTCCTTGAGTGGCTGCGTTCATTTCCAGTCACTGGGTGCGCTTGCCACAGCCTGTCTCGGTGGACATTTTCACAGCAGTTTCTATTGCGGCACGGCCCTGTCCCTCTATGGTGCGCGGCTACGTGAGCACCCCAGTTCGAAGTTACGTAAGGGGCGTTCCTCTCTCTCCAGTTCCTTCAACCGCTCCTCTCTGACGGCTATAGCAGATTCCTTTTCTTCTCCGTTCCCTAAGAAAATGTAAAAAAAAAAAAAAAAACTTGTTAGACATTTACTATAGTTAGTACTTAGTATATTTGATAACTTAAATAGTTCAATAGTTGCTCTACATTTTCTGTGTGTGGAGGTGGGTGTAGATGCAGTAGCGCTCCACCAGCCGCAGATGGACCCAGAACGCCACACCTCTCCCGCCCATTTAAAAACAGCCTTCGTTACTTTACGTATGGGACCCACTGGCTCTATAGCAGGGGTGAGGAACCTCAGGCCCAGGGGGGAAATGTGGCCTGCAGCTAGTATTTATGTGGTTCCTTTCCAGTTCTTGGATCTGGTCCCTGAGTCCAGTTGCTACCCTCAGGCACTGAAAGAATGAGCTCAGGAAGCAAAGATGAGGACTGCGCTCATGGTTGGGGTCAGATCCATGATCTGGAGAACCCTCCTCTTCCTGAACAAACCACCGAAGAATCCCACAGCCACTTCTGTACAGCTCTTATGCAGAACGTTTAGACTGATTTCCAAAGTGGAGGGGAAATGTTCTCCATCCGGGAGCATATCTATGTTTTAATGGGCCTGGTGCAAGATGGAATGAGGCCCCCCTACCCTCTCTCCCAGCAGTAGAGAACGCAGCTACATCAGGGATTGTGGGCCCCTGGCTCATTGGCCCCACTGCAACTGCACCACCTGTCCTTGTTATAGCTGTTCCCTTGTCCCCATTCCTACCCTACAGGGATTCTTCCCTCATCAGGGATGGGAAATGAGGTTAGATCCCTGTCCCCACTCTGCATTCCCCATTTGAGTGCGTGTGCATGCACGTGTCAGTGTGTTTCAGGAGTCTGAGGTGTGGTGGGGGGGGGGAGGTTTATCTATGGACAATGACATGTTGTCCCCTAACCCTTGTGCCATCAGAAATTTTAAGCATCCGCTGCCACCAGTCCAGTCACATATATAGATGTTAAATGGAGTCACATTCAAATCAGAAATCTGTTGATGTTTGCAAAAACTAGGTTATTTTTAATATAGGTAATAGCGCTACTCTGGATACTGTCACATTTGAGAGAGGGAGAGAAATAAATAAATGCCACCTTAACGAATGTGACAATATCCAGAGCAGCTCTGTTCTCCCCAGCAATAATCACACACCCACACCCCTTCAGTTTCAAGTTGGGAAACACTTCCCAGCTTGAAATTAATGTGATCCTTTCTGGAAAGAACATCTCTGCTCTCCCTGCCAAGGATCACGCGGTGTTGGTCTGTTTCAAACCAGAAACTGCTTCCTGGCTGCAAATAGACATGGAGGATCGCTGTGGGGGAACACATTGCTATGATGTGCTCTTATTAGATGATGGGAATCCATGTTGGCCCAGGGAACCAACATGTGTTTCTGTCTTAGCCCGCATGGAGTCCTCCTTGATTTGGGGGACAATGCTGTGTGGGGGACATGGACTGGAAATGCATGTTCCCGCTTTGTGTCCACCTAATAAACAGACTAGTATCCACCCCCATTGTGGGTGGCTATTATTTCATTTATCACCCTCTTTTCCTGTTTATTTACACCGTGTGTGTGTGTGTGTGTGTGTGTGTTACTAATCAGATCTAAGAGTGGGAGCTCCAATATACGATAACGTTCTCCCAAGAATCAATTTTTATATAAAACATATATGTAATTCCAGCCTTTGATATATTTCAATACTAAAACTGCTGATTTAGGACTATTTTTGCAGAAAACAGTATTTTGGGACATCAAAGTGGCCTGAAATTGAATTTCAAAATACTTTTGTATTTTAAGAGAAATCGTTTGCATTGCCCTGTTAATGAATTGATCAGAAAATTCCTCATACATATTTGACAAAAGAAGTTAATCCAAAAGGACAAGTTTAAACAATATAGAGCGACCATTTCAAAGATGCAGGTATGACAAACGATAATTTATGTGATGATTTAAAAGTGATTTGCAGGGGAAACATGGTTCTTGTGGTGTTAATTTTAAAGACCTTTTAGATCATTAAATTTAATCTTTCACCTGGTACTGTTGTTACAGTTACAAAACCACGGTTGCAATGGAGATGTTAGAAGTCACTTTTCTTGATACACATTAGAGAGGCAAGTATGTTAATGAGCAGGGAGGCATTGGTCAGTGAATCAAATAATGTTTTTTAGGGGCTGAGTAGACAAACCAGGGGCACTTGTTTGGGTGTGGAACTCTGACAGCAACAGAAGTGAATTATTTTCAGTTATTTTTGCGTTTCTGTTAGCTCTAAACTTGTTTGGGTTGTTTGTTGAACTTTAAACCATTTTCATTTGCCGCAACACTGATCGTTTTTACCCCATAGAATGTACAGTTTTAAATTACCGGTAGTGAAATATCTCCCCTGTGCTTGCCAGAATTTCCTTAAAACCATTGACTATAAAAATAAGGAAGGCAAGCATTTTTGTTTTATCTCCTATTCCAGCTCCCCAGGAGTTTGCTGTAGATTAGAGCAGACTTGGGTACATTGTAGATAAGCACAATAAGAGATTAATAAGACCTAGAAATATTCAGTGAGCCATGATTTACTGTAGTAATGGCTCCAGGGAGCACAGAGACACTGACTTGTAGTTCAACTTCTATATTATTAACGGGGTTCATTAATTAACAGGGAAGCATAATGATTGATTCTAATTAGTTTTGTGGAATGATAAATGGAGCTGGGATGTTTTAAAAGGCCTGTTAAAGAATTACTTCAGTGAGTTTTTTAGGGGGAGAGAGAGCTGTGCCCCCCCACCCTTCACCCAGTACTGGCATCACCTCAAATACAGCCGGTCAGAGAGATTCATCCTAAACAGCCCATTGAGGGTCAGTGAGACAAGGCTTCGGTTTATTGTACTGTCTGTTCTAATCTCCTCACCTGATTAGTGTTTTAACATGCTGCTCTTAATTTGAAACATATTGGAATTTGCTTGGGAGGGAGGGGAGGCTGGGGTTAATGTGGAGGGGATAAGGGAGATGAATTTGAGTCATTGTGGCTCCTGTAGCTCTGAAACAATGAAATCTGCTGGCAGGGCTGCGAGAGGACAGGCCATGCTGAGGTATGGAGCAATACAACCTATTTGTATTCTGCGGATTTGCCTTATCGCTGCAGGAAAATGTTGTTGTAATATATAGAATTTAGAAAGGATTCAGAGTAAATAGGGGCAAATGGAACAAAAATATGAAACCCATGTGAATGCCTTGTGAGTAAAATGTTGTATATACGATATAACCTCCCATATCTGGACACCGCATGGAA
Source organism: Sphenodon punctatus (assembly GCA_003113815.1). NCBI lineage: Eukaryota > Metazoa > Chordata > Lepidosauria > Sphenodontia > Sphenodontidae > Sphenodon > Sphenodon punctatus. Next base: position 144,050 of record QEPC01000585.1, read on the forward strand.
CAATCTTTTCCTCTGGATGGGAGAGTTGTCCAGTAAAGAGGAAGATCTGTTGTTATCAGCTCTTCAGTGCTTCACTTTACGTCCTCTGGAAGTAGTTATGTCCTTGAGCGATTTTAGACGACACAACAGCTACATGTCCGGGATTGCCAGTTCAGGCAATCCTGAACACACACTAGTGTTTTTTTTTGCATGCAATATTTAGGGTGTTTTCAAACAAGATGATAGCTCACTGGAGTCCAGTTTCCATTTGTGCAGCCCCCACTCAGCCCCAACTCACATGTTCAGCATATCCAGCCTAATAAATGGGCAGCCTCCTGCGTGTATTTCATGCAATTGCAGTTAGACCCCACTGACAGCACCAAGGACAGCAAGAGCACAGAGAGCGGTAGGAAGTGGTTGCTCCTCAGATGCTCGAGGATTTTCAACTGTGAAAGCTGACGCGAGCCACCTGTGGTCGGAGAGGACGGGGCATAAGAGTTTTTAATAAACAAATAAATAAATATGGTGTTGTTGGATCTGTACTTGTGGAGGCACTGCATGCAACCTAATTGACAAGGCACAGACACATGGGTGCACATTAGACTGCGTTTGTCTGCATGGCACGCTCAAGACCCTGCCATGAGTGGGGACTGCTGGTCTGGTAGGTGGAGGCCGTGTGGCCAGTGGGGGAAAACACCTAATAAATGGGGAGGTGGTCATCCACCTGGTGTGGGCTGTTGTGGGCTATAGTCTTGTTTGTTAAGACCCTTAGCTATAACAGCTTGTGGGTAGCCAGCAGAATTCTCTCTGAAAACATTTGTTCTGCTTCTTCCTTCCCAATTTTCAAATCCCTCCTGAACACCTACCATTTCTGACAGGCTTTCCCTAGTATCCTCAGACTGTTCACTTATGCTTCCACTTCTGTCCTTTCATTTATTGTCCCCTTCTCCCCTGTAACTAGGCTAAGCTTAGTTGGTCTGCCCCAGAGACTTATGGAACCTGAGCAGTTCCAGACTGCTCTGGGGGAGATACCCTCTGATCTCAACAGTCAACCTCTTGATGACCTTGTAGCTCACTGGAACACCTTGATGGCCGAGGCCATCCGTCGGTCATCTCCTAGGCATCTGCTGCCTGAGCATTGGTGGTGCAGGGCCCCATGGCTTATGGTGGATATGTGCCAACTGAAGCAAGAAAGGCAGCAGTTAGAGTGATGGTGGCATCGGGCCCGAACTGAAGACGACCAATTGCAGCATAGAGCTAGTCTGAGATCCTATGCTGTGGCTGTGTGAGCAGCAAAGAAGGGGTTCTTTGCTGCCCTCATAGTGTCCATGAAGTGTCATCCAACTGAGCTTTTCTGGGTGGTGAAGGGGCCGGTCAGTCTGGCCTGTCTCCACCTGGGGCTGGAGTCTTCCAGCGCTCGCTGTGACATGTCTGTAGACTATTTTTTATTATTATTATTATTATTATAAGCATTTGTATAGCGCCAGATGTGTACCTGGCACTTTACAGAACAATAAGATAGACGCGGTCCCTGCCTATGGCTTACAATCTAATAGACACGGAGGGGGGAGACAACAAGAGGGGATATAGGGAGAGACAAGGGATAAATAACATGCACGCAGATGCGAAGTCTCAAGTGCACATGCTTGGCTTGGTTGTGGTTAGGAGTCTGCGGGGAGGGCAGACAGTAAATATTGAAAGGAAAGTTCTAACAGGCATCGGGAAAGGCAACGAGGAAGAGGTGGGTTTTGAGGAGGGATTTGAAGGTGCGGAGAGAGGGGGCAAGGTGGATGTGGGCAGGGAGGGAGTTCCAGGCATGGGGGGCAGCAAGGGAGAAGGGACGAAGGCGGTTAGGGGAGCAGGGGAGACGAGAGAGGGGGCAGAGGAGGAGCAGAGAGTGCGTGCAGGAGTGTGTAAGGAGACTAGGGCAGAGAGGTAAGGGGGAGCCAGGTTGTGAAGGGATTTGTAAGTGAACACCAGGAGTTTGTGAAGGATGCGTTTGGGAAGGGGAAGCCAGTGAATCGAGGAGAGGAGAGGCTGTACGTGGTGAAAGCGACGGGCTGAGTGGATGACCCTAGCACTGGTGCTAGGGTCATCCACTCAGCCAGTCGCTTTCACCACGTACAGCCTCTCCTCTCCTCGATTCACTGGCTTCCCCTTCCCAAACGCATCCTTCACAAACTCCTGGTGTTCACTTACAAATCCCTTCACAACCTGGCTCCCCCTTACCTCTCTGCCCTAGTCTCCTTACACACTCCTGCACGCACTCTCTGCTCCTCCTCTGCCCCCTCTCTCGTCTCCCCTGCTCCCCTAACCGCCCTCGACCCCTCTAGTTACCGGCCGGTCTCCCTCCTACACTTCGCCTCTAAGCTTCTGGAATGGGTCGTCTACTCCCGCTGCCTGGACCTCCTCTCTGCCAACTCCTCCCTGGACCCTCTCCAATCTGGCTCCTGCCACCTTCACTCCACTGAAACTACCATTGCCAAGATCACCAATGATCTACTTGTCGCTAAATCTAAGTGCCTTTACTCCATTCTTGTCCTCCTTGACCTCTCCGCTGCCTTTGACACGGTCAACCACTCACTCCTACTGGACTCTCTTTGCTCCCTAGGCTTCTGTGGCTCTGTCCTTGANTCTGTCCTTGACTGGTTCTCCTCCTACCTCTCTGACCGCTCCTTTAATGTGTCTCTTCCCAATTCCAACTCCTCCTCCCTCCCTCTCTTGGTTGGGGTTCCCCAAGGCTCTGTCCTGGGCCCTCTCCTCTTCTCTATCTACACCCTTTCCCTTGGCAATCTCATTGCCTCCCATGGCTTCCAATATCACCTTTATGCTGATGACACTTAACTCTCTCTCTCCACCCCCTCTCCCTCCCCTAAGGTAACTAGAGGGGTTGAGGGTGGTCTTTTTGAGGATGGGAGAGACAGTGGCATGCTTGAAGGTGGAGGGGAAGGAACAAGTGGAGAGAGGGAGAGATTAATAACATGTAAAAGGCGGGGGGGGGACAGTGGGAGCAATGGAGGTCAGGAGGGGATTGGGTCGAGAGGGCAGGTGGAGGGGTTGGAGGAAGAGAGCAAATAGGAGATTTCCTCGAGGGAGGGGAAGGGGGAGGGCCAGTGAGGGAGCGGGGAGAGGAGACAGGTGGGAAGCAATAGTCCTGGTGGATCTTGTCAATCTTTGAGGTGAAGAATTATGCGAGATCCTGAGCAGAAAGGGAAGAGGGTGGAGGGGGGCCGGAAGGCTTGAGAAGGGAGTCAAAGGTGGAGAAGAGGCAGCGAGGGTCACAAGAGTAGGATTCAACCCGGGAGGCATAGTAATGTTGCCTCGCCAGGGAGATAGAGGGAGGAGAGGGAGAATTTATAGTGGAGGAAGTCAGGGTGGGAGAGGGATTTGCACCAGAGGCGTTCAGCAGCTCGGGTGCAGGAGCGGAGGTAGCAGATAGTAGGGGTGAACCAAGGACGGAGGTTTCGGGGTCGAACGGGGCAGGAGGAGAGGGGGCAAGAGAGTCGAGGGTCGTGGCGAGAGAGGAGTTGAGAGAAGAGATGGCGGTGTCAGGGGAAGAGGAGGAGAAGACGGGGGAGAGGGAGGAAGCAAAGTCTAAAGGGTTAATAGCCTGCAAATCATGGCAGGGGCGTGGAGCTGGGGAAGAAGATGGGGGTTGGTGGGAGAGATTGAAGGAAGCGAGGTAATGGTCGGACATGGGACAAAGATCAAAGGAGAGGTCAGCAACAGGACAGTTTCTGGAGAAGATGAGGTCGAGAGAGTGGCCGCTGGTGTGGGTGGGGGAATCAGTCCAGAGGCAGAGATCAAAGGAGGAGGCTAGAGAAAGAAAAGCGGGAGATAGGGGGCTGGGAAGGTGCGTCAACATGGATGTTGAAGTCACCAAGAATGAGAGCAGGGGTATCATCGGAGAGGAAGAAGGTGAGCCAGGATTCAAAGTCCAGGAGAAAAGAGGAAAGCGGGCCAGGGGGGCGATAGATGACAGCGACACGAAGGTGATGGGGGGAGTAGAGACACACAGAGTGAGCCTCGAGGGAGGGGAGAGGGGCTGGAATCGACAGGAGGTGGCAAGGGGAAGGCCCACGCCACCACCCCGGCCTTCAGGGCAGGATCAGGCAGAGAACGAAAGGTCTCCAGAGGAGGGGGTGACAGAGTCAGAGGGAGAGATCCTGGTTTCAGTAAGTGCAAGGAGTTGAAAGTGGTGGGAAAGGAAGAGGTTGTGTATGAAGGGGGCTTTATTAATGGAGGAGCAGCAGTTCCAGAGGGAGCAGGAGAAGGGAGTTGATCAGGGGAAAGGCAGGAAATGTGGATGAGGTTGGGGGATGTGGAGCGATGGGGCTGCAGGGACTGTGTAAGGGTGGGTGGAGGGGAGGAGGGGGCTTGCAGGGAATGGTTGGGGGGGTGAG
>QEPC01000585.1:148462-208030 GCA_003113815.1 Sphenodon punctatus
GGGGGATTAGGCAAGGGGGAGAATAAGGGGCGGGGAGGTTGGAGAAAGAGTGATGGCGGAGGGAGAGGGAGAATCGGGAGACAGCAGCAGTGTGAGAAGGAGAGGAGAGATGGAGGGTGAGGGATTGGGGGAGATAAGAGGAGACATTCTAGTGGTCGGTATTCACGGCAGCAGAGGGGATAACCAGGCCTGTGGATGGTGCAGAAGAGTCTGGGTGATGGCCAATGGCGATGCGAGTGACGGCTGGAGGAGGCTGTGTAGCACAGATGTCCTCACTAGAGTTGGGTCCTCGCGGGCCTCACTCCGGCCTCACAAAGGCCACAAAACAACCAGCACCCTTTTCTTGCTGCCCTTCTGATCCTGTTAGATCTGTTGGCTGCTTTTGATACTGTTGACCATGAGTTGCTGATGGCCTACTTGTGAGACCATGCTGGGGTGGGCGGAATAGTTCTTGAATGGTTCCGTTCTTTTCTGACCGGTAGGACTTGGTGTGTGGTACTGAGGGACTATACTTCATCCCCCTGGGATCTCATGTGTGGTGTCAAGCAAGGATCTATTCTGTCCCGTCTCCTGTTCAACGTGTATATGCAGCCGCTGGGTGAGGTCGTGAGAGGGTTTAGTGTTTGGTGTCATCAATATGCTGACAACACCCAACTCTACCTCTCATTTTCCACTGACTCAGGTCCGGCAGTCTCATTGCTTTGGAGATTGTGGGGGACCAGATGAGGATGAGCCATCTGAAACTGAACTCTGACAAGACGGAGGGCATGCTGGTGTGGAGGACTGATGGGGTGGAGGCCCCCATCATTGATGGGGTTCGTCCCCCCCTGGTCCCGCAGGTTTATAGTCTGGTGGTGCTCCTTGACTCGTAGATCCACCTGGATGCCCAGGTGGCAGCTGTGGCGAGGAATGCCTTTTGCCAGTTACATCTGGTACCGCAGCTTCGGCCGTACATCTCTGACCTGGCCACCATCGTCCATGCCTTCATCATCTCAAGACTGAACTATTGTAATGCACTCTACGTGGGACTACCCTTGGTGACGGTTCAGAGAATGCGGTGGCCCGACTCCTTACAGGGATGGGGCACCAGGAGCATATAACACCTGTGCTTCATTCTCTACACTGGCTGTCTATAGTCTTCCAGGTCCGATTCAAAGTGCTGGTTCTTACCAATAAAGCCCTAAATGGCCTGACTCCGACCTATCTGCGGGACCGCCTCATCCTCCAGGTCTTGGATCATCCCCTGCTGTCCGCCAGGGACGCCTTTCTTGAGGGGCAGCTTTCTTGATGGGCAGCGTTCAGTTAGGGGCAGCTTTGGAAAAGGTGTTCTTGGTGGTTGTGCCGCGGTTGTGGAACTCCCTCCCAGTGAGTATCCATTTGTCCCTGGATCTTCCCTCCTTCAGGCACCGTTACAAGACCTGGCTTTTTTGCCAGGCCTTTGGTGGGGGAGATGGGTAATTGGAGTGGGGTTAGGATGGGGATTGTTTTCAACTGAAAAAAACTTGATTTTTATTTTGCGGACCTTCTTAGATTCATTTTCGATATTGTTGTTTTGTATTTTTATATTCGATACTATTTTGTACTGTTTTAGTGGTTTTTATTGTAAGTCGCCCTGAGCTGCCAGAGGCAGGAGGGAATGGATTAAAAATTCCAGTATAAATATAAATAAAATAAATAAGTGACTTCACAACTTAGTAAATGTCTCTCCTTATGTTTCCCTCTCTCTTGTCTCCTAAAGAAGTAGGACAATCCTAACCACTCCCAATTTATAGGTGGAAACAAATTAGAGCCAGGAAGCTGAACTGATAAAACTTTGGGTTTGGCTCTGGTTCAGTTTCATCAGTATTTTCTCTCTAGTTTGGTTCAGGTTCAGATACTAAGGCTGCGTGCCCACGTGCTGATTTTCACATTAGATTAAAACTAAGTGCTTGCACATGTTCCAAACTAATGTTAAAGAGAACTCAGGTTATTGTCACAGCTAGATTTTCCAGCCCTGATATCTGTGATGAAAATCATGTTAATTTCAATGCTGGATGGGAAAGGGTGCCTGCTCTCAAGTTAGATAGAAATTTAATGCTAGACTGTGTAACTTAGGACAAAAATAAATGTTCAGTAACCAGTTCAACCCCTTTGAACCAGTTTGGATACATTTGCCGCAGATGAACACCGAACACCCTTCTGTGCTTGCTTTGTAACTCCTAACGAAAGAATACAATGATAAATATTGTGCTGTAGAAAAACAAGTTGTTTGCATGCTCTAATGCAGCATCCTCCAGAACTCTGCAAGTCAAATTTGGTTGCTAAAGCGATAAAATATATTTCAGTCCAGAAAATTTACTTTATTTTGAACCAGTTATCAGTATCAATTCTTTTGCAGGGAGTGGGGAGGGTTCGTTCCAGTTCAGGTTCAATTCAACAGACATTTTCAGCTCAGGTTCAGTGCCAGGTTACTCAAGAAACCTCTCTGAACCAGTTTCCTTGCTCAGGTTTGGGTTTGGTTTGACAACCACATTAGAGTATAAGAGGTGCTACTACATGTTATACCAGTTCATGTACAGAGTGGCCAACTCCAGAAACGCTGAGCACATACCAGTTTGACTAGACTCATGGGTAGCCACTTGAACATGTAACACCTACCCACAAGCTCATAGGAGAAATAGGGGGAACTTCCCAGGTATGGTGTCCTGGCAGGATCTAAGGAGCAGCAGTAGTGGTGGCAGGTTTCAGGAGTGTCCCTAGCTGCTCCCCAGGACCTGCTGCCACTGCTGCTTCTCCTGTCACTTCTGTTGTTCCCCAGAACCTGTCACCACCTGCTGCCACAATGCCCTCCTCACCTAGGCCCTTCCCCACTTAATTACCCTCACGTAACCCAATGGGTAGCCCCTGAGGAAGTCCCACGTTATCAGCAGGTTTGGACGGACAGGAGGGCGTTCTCTGTAAGACCTGACTCTTCAGCCAGGCANCCACAAAACAACCAGCACCCTTTTCTTGCTGCCCTTCTGATCCTGTTAGATCTGTTGGCTGCTTTTGATACTGTTGACCATGAGTTGCTGATGGCCTACTTGTGAGACCATGCTGGGGTGGGCGGAATAGTTCTTGAATGGTTCCGTTCTTTTCTGACCGGTAGGACTTGGTGTGTGGTACTGAGGGACTATACTTCATCCCCCTGGGATCTCATGTGTGGTGTCAAGCAAGGATCTATTCTGTCCCGTCTCCTGTTCAACGTGTATATGCAGCCGCTGGGTGAGGTCGTGAGAGGGTTTAGTGTTTGGTGTCATCAATATGCTGACAACACCCAACTCTACCTCTCATTTTCCACTGACTCAGGTCCGGCAGTCTCATTGCTTTGGAGATTGTGGGGGACCAGATGAGGATGAGCCATCTGAAACTGAACTCTGACAAGACGGAGGGCATGCTGGTGTGGAGGACTGATGGGGTGGAGGCCCCCATCATTGATGGGGTTCGTCCCCCCCTGGTCCCGCAGGTTTATAGTCTGGTGGTGCTCCTTGACTCGTAGATCCACCTGGATGCCCAGGTGGCAGCTGTGGCGAGGAATGCCTTTTGCCAGTTACATCTGGTACCGCAGCTTCGGCCGTACATCTCTGACCTGGCCACCATCGTCCATGCCTTCATCATCTCAAGACTGAACTATTGTAATGCACTCTACGTGGGACTACCCTTGGTGACGGTTCAGAGAATGCGGTGGCCCGACTCCTTACAGGGATGGGGCACCAGGAGCATATAACACCTGTGCTTCATTCTCTACACTGGCTGTCTATAGTCTTCCAGGTCCGATTCAAAGTGCTGGTTCTTACCAATAAAGCCCTAAATGGCCTGACTCCGACCTATCTGCGGGACCGCCTCATCCTCCAGGTCTTGGATCAGCCCCTGCTGTCCGCCAGGGACGCCTTTCTTGAGGGGCAGCTTTCTTGATGGGCAGCGTTCAGTTAGGGGCAGCTTTGGAAAAGGTGTTCTTGGTGGTTGTGCCGCGGTTGTGGAACTCCCTCCCAGTGAGTATCCATTTGTCCCTGGATCTTCCCTCCTTCAGGCACCGTTACAAGACCTGGCTTTTTTGCCAGGCCTTTGGTGGGGGAGATGGGTAATTGGAGTGGGGTTAGGATGGGGATTGTTTTCAACTGAAAAAAACTTGATTTTTATTTTGCGGACCTTCTTAGATTCATTTTCGATATTGTTGTTTTGTATTTTTATATTCGATACTATTTTGTACTGTTTTAGTGGTTTTTATTGTAAGTCGCCCTGAGCTGCCAGAGGCAGGAGGGAATGGATTAAAAATTCCAGTATAAATATAAATAAAATAAATAAGTGACTTCACAACTTAGTAAATGTCTCTCCTTATGTTTCCCTCTCTCTTGTCTCCTAAAGAAGTAGGACAATCCTAACCACTCCCAATTTATAGGTGGAAACAAATTAGAGCCAGGAAGCTGAACTGATAAAACTTTGGGTTTGGCTCTGGTTCAGTTTCATCAGTATTTTCTCTCTAGTTTGGTTCAGGTTCAGATACTAAGGCTGCGTGCCCACGTGCTGATTTTCACATTAGATTAAAACTAAGTGCTTGCACATGTTCCAAACTAATGTTAAAGAGAACTCAGGTTATTGTCACAGCTAGATTTTCCAGCCCTGATATCTGTGATGAAAATCATGTTAATTTCAATGCTGGATGGGAAAGGGTGCCTGCTCTCAAGTTAGATAGAAATTTAATGCTAGACTGTGTAACTTAGGACAAAAATAAATGTTCAGTAACCAGTTCAACCCCTTTGAACCAGTTTGGATACATTTGCCGCAGATGAACACCGAACACCCTTCTGTGCTTGCTTTGTAACTCCTAACGAAAGAATACAATGATAAATATTGTGCTGTAGAAAAACAAGTTGTTTGCATGCTCTAATGCAGCATCCTCCAGAACTCTGCAAGTCAAATTTGGTTGCTAAAGCGATAAAATATATTTCAGTCCAGAAAATTTACTTTATTTTGAACCAGTTATCAGTATCAATTCTTTTGCAGGGAGTGGGGAGGGTTCGTTCCAGTTCAGGTTCAATTCAACAGACATTTTCAGCTCAGGTTCAGTGCCAGGTTACTCAAGAAACCTCTCTGAACCAGTTTCCTTGCTCAGGTTTGGGTTTGGTTTGACAACCACATTAGAGTATAAGAGGTGCTACTACATGTTATACCAGTTCATGTACAGAGTGGCCAACTCCAGAAACGCTGAGCACATACCAGTTTGACTAGACTCATGGGTAGCCACTTGAACATGTAACACCTACCCACAAGCTCATAGGAGAAATAGGGGGAACTTCCCAGGTATGGTGTCCTGGCAGGATCTAAGGAGCAGCAGTAGTGGTGGCAGGTTTCAGGAGTGTCCCTAGCTGCTCCCCAGGACCTGCTGCCACTGCTGCTTCTCCTGTCACTTCTGTTGTTCCCCAGAACCTGTCACCACCTGCTGCCACAATGCCCTCCTCACCTAGGCCCTTCCCCACTTAATTACCCTCACGTAACCCAATGGGTAGCCCCTGAGGAAGTCCCACGTTATCAGCAGGTTTGGACGGACAGGAGGGCGTTCTCTGTAAGACCTGACTCTTCAGCCAGGCACTTGTCAGGGGAGGGAGGGATGGGTTAGTTGGGTTGCGGGGAGGGTATCTTCATTTTATGTGCAATATTTTATGTTTTCGTGTGTTTTTATACTGTTGTTTTTATTTGTATTTATTATTTATATTATGATTCTGGTTTTATTTTTTGAATTTGTAAGCTGCTCTGAGTTGCTTTTGCAAGAGGGGCGGAGTAGAAATATAAATATAAATAAATAAATAATAAATTACCTGGGTCCAAGGGTGCAGCAAAGAGTGGTGGCAGGTTCTGTGGAGCAGCAAGCAGCAGTGTTAGGGTTAGGTCTGTGGGAGTGTCAGCAGCATTTTATTTTTTTATAATTTTTTATAATAAAATTTGTAGGCCGCCCCCTCCTGCTAAAAGCATCTCGGGGCGGCTAACAACATATTACAACAATTTAATAATGCGTTACAATAGCTCAATCTCGAGGTAATAAAAGCATGGACGATCGTGGCTAGGTCGGAGTCCAAGACATACGGACGAAGCCGACGCATCAGATGTACTTGGCAAAATACCCCTTTCGCCACAACCGCCACTTGGGCATCCAGGTGGAGCTGCGGGTCCGGGAGCAGCCCCAGACTCCAAACCTGAGATACCAGGGCACGACAGATCCCATTAGTGATCCCTTGGCCTTCCCCACGACCATCACCTCCATCTTGTCGGGATTTACCCTCAGACAGCTTGCCCTCACCCATGCACCGGGTAAGCACCGAGACTGCCGGGCTTGAGTTGGATGAAAATGAGAGTTAAAGCTGGAACTGTGCGCCAAACTCCCTAACAACCTCCCCCAAAGGCTGTATGTACACATTGAACAAGGGAGGGGACAAGATAGAACCCTATGGGACTCCACACATGAAGCCCCAGGGATAAGATGAAAAATCACCCAGGACCACACGCTGGACTCTCCCAGCCAGGAAGGAGCGGAACCACTCAAGAACAGTCCTGCCAATCCCTGCTCAGTCCCGCAGCCAAGTCACGAACAACTCATGGTCAACGGTATCAAATGCAGCCAGGAGATCTAATAGGATCAACAGGGTCAAATGACCCCTGTCTAACTCATGGGAGAGGTCGTTGACCAAGGTTACAAGTGCAGTCTCCGTGCCATATCCAGGGCGAAAACCTCACTGCGAGGGATCGAGAAAGTTAATCCGGTCCAGATGTTCCTGCAACTGTCGAGCCACCACCCGCTCAATAACCTTCCATAAAAAGGGAAGGTTAGAGACTGGCCAATAGCTGGCCAGGACGCCAACGTCCAATTATGGTTTCTTGAGCAGGGACCGCACCAGTTTGGAGTTCGGGCCGAATTCGACCGTTCGGTTCAGTCGTCCGAATAGGCCGAACAGTTTGGATGAGTTCAGGGGCAGGAAAAACGTCACTTTGGGTGGGGAAACGTGTCTGGAAGAGGAAGGCAGTTGAGGAGCAGACTTTCTGGCACCAGGGGTGGAGACATGGGGTGGTTTCAGGGCCAAATGATACCAATACCGAAAATAAAATTCAATTTCGGTATCGGTATTGATAGCGCTATTTTCAGATGCTAGGCCAAGTTCGGCCGAACCAAACAACTCCGAACAGAACAACAGAGCCCGAACTCGGGTTTCGAACCGAACGTCCAAACATCCAAACCGCATTCTGTTCACGCATCCCTAATGGTGACCTGTTGGGTGCATTCCCCAGGCCCCCGTGATTGGCCACTGTCTGAGACAGGATGCTGGGCTCGATGGACTGTTGGTCTGACCCAGTATGGCACTTCTTATGTTCTTATGTCTCACGGCTGGCCTTGACCAGCCAGAATGGGCATGGGTCTAATTCACAATAAGTGGCTCGAACAGACCCCAGGGCATCCCCCGCATCTGAGGGTGACACATTCTGAAATTCATCCCACAAAACAGGACAAGGCCGGGCTTCTACTGCCTCTGGTTCACCTACTGCTAAAAGTGTTGCGTCAAAACTGTGGTGGATCTGAGCGATTTTTATCTGCAAAAAAGTCCACAAACAAATCACAGTGGACATTCGATGACTAAATCCAGGCGGAGGAAGGCCAGACTGACCAGCCCCCTCGCCACTCGGAAAAGCTCCGCTGGTCATAACGTAGCAGACGCAATGAGGGCAGCAAAAAAAACTTTCTTTGCTGCCCGCACCACCACAGCATAGGTACGTAACCAGACTCTATGCCGTAATTGGTCAACTTCAGCACATGACGCCACCATCACTCTAACCGCCGCCCTTCCCACTTCATCCACCACAGCTCCTCCGTATACCATGGGGACCTGCGTTGTTGGCGGTTCGGGAGCGGACGCCTGGGAGCCACTCGATCAGTGGCCTCCATCAACATGGAATTCCACATGGTCACGAGGTCATCAAGTGAGCAGCCATCAAGATCGGAGGATACATTCCCTAGAGCAGTCTGGAACCTTCTAGGTTCCATAAGCCATCGGGGGTGAACCATCCTAATTGGTTCTGCACCCTCCCGGGGGCTGACATGCGCCAGGATACTTGCCCGGATGAGATAATGATCTGTCCATGACAAGGGTTCTGCTGGCACCTCCCCCACTAACGGATCCCCCACCTCAAGGCCTGTGCAAAACACCATGTCTAGGGGTGTGGTCTTTGAGTTAGGGGAGAGCATAGCTGCTGGCCTGGTGCTCTTACGGGTTGCTGCTCCGAACGTGACCGTAACCCAGTTTGTTGGGAGCTGTCTGTGCTACGGAGGAATTGCCCTGCTTATTGTTGGCTGATTGACCCCACCCACTCCCACCTGTGGATGGACCCTTTTGTTTGGTGATTGGTTCCAGGAGCGCCGAGGATTGGACCATATCCCCGCTGGGGGTTTAAAAGCCGGACTGCAGTCAGCGTCCACACCGTGGGTGCATGCTGCAGGTTGGCGCGCCTAAGGACTGCACGTGTAAGGTCAATCAGCCAACAATATGGGATTTAGAGAAACTACCAACAAAGGTTGTTTGGGGCCGCAGATTTCGACTAGTAATCGTTTTGCAGCTTTGGATGAAAGTTTTAGTCTTACTACCCAATCACCTACTGTGGCTGATCCCAGTAGAGGGGATTCTTTCCCCTATGATTTACATAGTTCTCTAAACACTATAAAAATGTTGGGGGACCAATGTATACTGATTAGTAAACTTGTAGATGCCCTTTTCAAAGGAATTGCAGATATGAAAGGAGTAGTTGGAGTACAGTCATGCTTGCAGGAGGTAGCAATGGATACTAGATCCATAGTCTCTCATTTATTTGCTATGCTCCCCCCCAAAAAATTGAATTCTGCAAACCCAAATACATATGCTGTAAGAAAACCTAAAGAGTTATCCAAGCTGGTAGAGGACCAGACGCAACCTCAAAATCATTCTTTGTCATGTGATTAAAAATCTATTTTGTTGAAAATATTTCCTCTCCCAAATGGTGTTATGCCAGCATGGTATACCAAACATCTAATAAGAAGGAACCCGATGACTTTATTACATCTTAAATTTCAAATGTCAGAAATAGATAGGTTTTATTTTTTGCCCCCCACTGATCAAGCTTTGAGGTTGGTCATCCATTTTAGAGGAGTCTTTGCAGTCAAGAGGATCCTGGCAGCTAAGGACTTTTTGAAGTCTGAAAGACTCCTGGTTCCCAGGGTATTCTTGGCTGAATATGATAATTTAAGGGGTGGGCATACCGTAGTCAAATTAGATCAGCAAATCCAGGAACATGATGATGGTAGGGATAGTGATCAGCACACACTAAGGAATGGCCCAGTTTTGCAGACTGAGGTAGCCACTCCTTGCATGCCCCCCTTTTTGATAGAGGATATGGACATGGAGGCCACGCAAGTCCCCCTGTTGAATAAGCAGTTGGACTTGCAGGAACTCCCATCTTTACCCTCACTTAATCCCCTTACACCAGAAGGTCCCTTATTAGCAAGGGAGTAGCCAATCTAATAATAAAAACAATAAGGACTGCCTTATGTCCTTGCAACAGGCTGGACTGCAAGATCTCCCTGCCAGTGGTTGGGCCACTGGTATCTTCAGCTTTTTGTTTTAATTTGGATTCAGACAAATTTAGGCAACAAGAACCTCAGTGGGTATCGGTGTTCCAATCTCTAGCAGTTCTGGAACAAAGCCAGATTCTGGGTAGACTTGGAACTATCCAGACTATGTTATATCGAGATAATCCTGCGCTGGAAGTCCATGTGGAAACAGACTGATATGATTCAAAGAGACCCAGTGGGTGCTGAGGGGGTACAGAATACGGAAGGATTTGGTCTTCCATGTGAGTTATCTCAAAGGGTGATTGTGAGCGCAGAGAGTCTTATTCCCCCAGTCATTTACAAATTAGATGACCTGACCCCATTGTAGTGGATCAGAGTACAAGTTATGGGTTGGAGAGTACATTTAAAATACAGAAGAACTCCAGCATGTTGGATGGTTCGGGCAGAGTCCCAGGCTTTTCCCCTAAATGACATAAGCCGGTAAAATTGGCTCTGTCTATTTTGTCTTGGAATATCTCTGGTTGGAGGAATAAAGTTGAAGATTCCAATTTTAGGGACCACCTTAGGCAATATGATTGTATCTTCCTCCAAGAAACCTGGTTAACAAAGAATTTCTCAGTAGAGGGTAGGTGTTTTTTAGATGTTTTTAAATTTTGTTGATGTTTTAAGTTGTTTTTATTGGTGTTGTAAGCTGCCCCAAGATGCCATGGGCATGAGGGGGCAGCAAATAAATGTAATCATAAAATAAAATCTGTTTTGTTTGTACTCATTTTTTCTCATGTGTTTGTATCAAATGTCGTCTTTTGTGTTTTTTACGATGACCATCAGCTAAGTAAATAAATAAACTTAACACCATGTCTAGGGTATGTCCCCCAATGTGTGTGGGACCCACCATCCTCTGAAACAGGCCATGGCAGCCATGAACTCACATTCTGCTTCTCCAAGACTGGCGTCAGCATGGATATTGAAGTCCCCCAGGACTGTCACCCTGGGAGACCGCAAGACCACCCCCAACACCCCTATAGCTGTGGACCCCCCACCTCCCCGGTCTGCCTCCCCAACTCCCCCAGTGCAGATAGGGAAGCTGCCATACAGGTGGGTGCCCGGTATATCAGCAGTATCCCTAATCTGTCTCCGGCCAAATCCAACACCAAATGCAGGCCTTCTATCCCCATGAAAGTTTGCAGAGGAAATCTTCTCACAGACAATGTATCCTTAAAAACAATGACTACACCGCTCCCCCGGCCCCCCAGCCAAGGCTGATGCTGCATGGAGTACCCAGCCGGGACAAGGTCAGGCCCCGATTCATTGTCCAGCCAGGTCTCCGTGATACATGCAAGGTCGGCCGACTGGTCCAGGATCGCCTCTCAGACTGCACTTGACTTATTGGTCACTGACCTTGCATTCAGCAGCGGCAACCCAGGGCCGGGGGCCCACTGATCCCAAATCACCTCACCACCTGCCTGGGGGCTAGTGATCGGGACAGGAATATAACATCTGTCCCGCCTCACAGCTCTAATTTGCCTCCCAGAGGGACCATCCCACCAGCCTCTCAAGGGACATCCCCACCCACTACTATACCCTCTGCCCTCCTCTTGCATCGAAGGGCAATTCCCCCTCCCCCAGGGGCTGCGCCCCTCCCTCACACCAAGGGGAGCTGCCCCTCCCCCCCAATACCACCTCCTCCCTATCCACCCATCGCCCCCTCACACCGGGTGACACCTCTCACACCATATACCCCCACCTCACACCTGGGCGCATATGTTGGGACCTCCCTACTCCCAACACCCTCCCGGGTCCCAGCGGCAACGGCGGTGGTAAGCTGACAGCCCAGCCGGGTCCCTGACACCCAGCCCCCACGCTGGTCCGGGGTTTCGGTGGTGGCAAGGCAGCAGCAGGGCAGTGGCATGGGCGTGATGGTAATCCCACTCGTTAGTGTCCGCCTCCGCCGGCTAACACCCTGCCAGCAGCTCTTTGCCCTTTGGCACCACCCTCAGGGCAGTCCCCCTTTATGGCATTACCTGGGGGAGGAGAGGAGAATGACACAGCAGCAAGGGATCCAGGCAATTTGTGCAGCCAGCTCTTGCAGGATCCCTGCCCAGCCCCCTCCACCAGTTCATTAAGAACATAAGTAGTGCCATACTGGGTCAGACCAATGTCCATTGAGCTCAGCACCTGTCTCCAACAGTGGCCAATCTCAGTCGCTTGGGACAAGACCAAACAGGCCATAATGGGGTGATCCATTCCCTGTTGTTCTCTTCCAGCTCCCAAATGTCAGAAGTTACATCCCCAAACCTACCTGGCTAATAGCCATTAATGGACCTACCCTCCAAGAACTTATCCAGTTCTTTTTTTAAACCCAGCTATAATACTGTCTTTGACCACATCATCTGGCAACTAATTCAACAAGTTAATTGTACGTTGAGTGAAAAAATATTTTCTTTTATTTGTTTTAAATCTGCTGCCAGTTAGTTTCATAGTGTCCCCTTTTTCTAGTACTATTTGACATAGTAAATAACCGCTCCCTATGTATTCTTTCCACACCACTCATGATTTTATAAACTTCATATCTCATCTCAGTCATTTCTTCTCCAAGCTGAAGAGCCCTAACCTATCAAGCCTCTCTTTGTATCCCTTTATCATTTTTGTTGCCCTTCTCTGTGCCTTTTCTTTTATATCTATATCTTTTTTGAGATGGCATGACCAGAACTGCACAAAATTTTCAAGGTGTAGTCACACCATAGGTTTATATAGAGGCATTAGGAATTATTCAGAAAAGGACCGAGACTAACACTGAAAATATCATATCTTTCTGTTTGCTTTTTTGACCACTGCTGCCTTTGAGCTGAGGATTTTGATGTATTGTCCACAATGACTCTAGCCCTTGGCCTTGACCTGCGGCGTTCCGCAGGGTTCAATTCTGTCTCCGCTTTTGTTTAATGTATATATGCAGCCCCTGGGGGAGATCGTGAGAGGGTTCGGGGTGCGTTGTCACCAATATGCTGATGATACTCAGCTGTACCTCTCGTTTTCGACCAACCCAGGTCCCGCTGTCTCATTGCTTTCCCAATGTTTGGAGGCCGTGGCGGATTGGAAACGGCAGAGCAGACTGAAGCTCAATCCTGATAAGATGGAGGTGGTGGGTAGGGCGGGGGAGGTGCCAACCCCTCTGGTGGGGGGGGTCTGCCCTCCCATAGCCCAGCAGGTTCGGATTCTGGGGGTGGTGTTGGATGCGGGCCTCGGTCTGGATCGGCAGGTGGAGGCGGTGGCTAAAACCACCTTCCGCCAGCTGTATCTGGTGCGGAGGCTGCGCCCATACATCTCCGGGCCTGACCTGACCACTCTTATTCACGCCTTCATCACCTCGAGGCTAGACTACTGCAACACGCTCTATGTGGGGCTTCCCTTGGTTCTGATTCGGAGGCTGCAGCTGGTGCAGAATGCAGCGACCCGTCTCCTTACGGGGACGAGGCAACAGTAGCATATTACACCTGTGCTCCACGCTCTGCACTGGCTGCCTATAGCATACCAAGCCAGATTCAAGGTGTTGGTTTATTAAAGTCCTATACGGTCTGGGCCCCTCATACCTTGGGGACCGCCTCGCCTTCCGCACCCCAGGACGGCCCCTGTGGTCTGCCGGGGTCGCCTTCCTGGAGGTCCCCTGTGTTAAATGGGGGGCCACGATGGAGAGGGCATTCTCGATGGCCGGGCCGCGGCTTTGGAACTCCCTCCCAGAGGAAGCTCGCCTGACCCCTGGTCTGATGGCTTTTTTCCAAGCCTGTAAGACCTGGCTGTTCGCCAGGCCTTCGGAGGGAAGGGTGGGAGGGGAGGGAGGGGGAATGTTTGGGGGGTAGTTTTAAATTATTTATATTGTGGTTTTATGTATTTTATTATTGTTTTAGTTGTGAGCTGCTCCGAGATGCCGTAGGCATGAGGGGGCGTCCAATAAATGTAAAGAAATAAAATAAATGTACGGTGGCAGATTTTAGTGATAGGTTACAAATTACCAATAGTAGGTCTGCAGTTTCATACCTGAGATGAATATTATGTGACCCTGGTGATTTGCTACTATTTAGTAGGGGTGGGAAATCCGATACTGCCGGTATTTTGGTGTACCGGCAGTATCAGATTAATCCGGTATTTGGGGGGGTATTACCGGTACCGGATCTTTTACATTGCCGCCATTGAAATGAATGGCCGCAATGTAAAAAAAAAAAAAGAAAAAAACCCAAACACTTTCCCTCCCCAGTCCAGGCTGCGTGGGCCCCCCACACCCACCCTGCCCAGCCTGGATTTTTTTTTAAAAAAAATTTCCCCGAAGTCCCTGCTAGTGCGGGCTCCGGGCCGCTGCCGGTGACCCAGAGCCCGCACCAGCAGGTAGGTACTGTTGGTACTAGGATGATCCCTGGGGTGGGGGGTGGTTTAATACACACCCCACCCCAGGGATCACCCTACCTCCCTACCCAGGGATCGCCTACCTTTGGCGCTCCGGGCGGCGGCGGCGGTCCGGCGGCTTCAGCGCTGGCTGTGGCTGCTGGCTTCAGTGTTCCTAGGCCTTCCAGGGAAACCCGGAAGTTCCCCGGAAGCCTGGGAGGGGGAGGTATTCCATTGATTTCAATGGGGACAGTTCCCCATTGATTCAATGTAATAAATCCAGCACCGGTAATCCGGTTTTAATCCGGTAACCTGGTATTTTGCATACCGGTAACACCGGTAGCCGGTATTTTGCCTGCTGTCCTACCACTACTATTTAGTTTGTCAATTTGCTCTAGAACTTCTTCCATAGTCACATTTATTTGTGACATTTCCTCGATTCATCACCTACAAAGAATAGTTCCAGCATGGGTATCTCTCCAAGATCCTCTGCAGTCCAGCCGAAAACAAAGAATTCATTCATCTTCTCTTCTATGGCCTTATCCTCCCTGAGTGCCTCTTTCACCCCCTTGTCATCTAATGGCCCAACTGACTTTCTAGCAGGCTTCTTGCTTCTGATGTATTTGAAAAAGGTTTTATCATTAGTTCTTGCATTTTTAGCAAATCATTCTTCAAATTTCCCCTTGGCCTGCCTTATTAAAGTTTTACTTCTAACTTGGCAATGCTTATGCTCTTTCCTGTTTTCCTCATTAGGATTATCTTTCAGTTTTTTAAAGGAGCCTTTTTGTCTCTAGTGGCCTTCACGTCACCTTTTAACCATGCTGGCAGACATTTGGTTCTCTTACTGCCTTTTCTTACTTGTGGAATACATTTAATCTGAACTTCTAAGATAGTGTTTTTAAGTAGTCCCCATGCCTCTTGCAGACATTTAATCCTCACAACTGCCCTTTTAGTTTCCTCTAACTAGTTTCCTCATTTTTGCATAGTTCCCCTTTTTACAGTTAAATCTTACAGTGGTAGTTCTATTTAGCATTCTCCTTCCTGTAAGTATGTCATACTTGATTATTTTATTATCACTATTGCCAAGCATCACTACTGTTACCCCTTGCACCAGGTTCTGCGCTCCACTTAGGTCTAGATTCGGTGTCACTTCTCCTCTCAGGTTCCAGAACCAGCTGCTCCAAGAAACGGTCATTTATGGCCTCTAGAAATTTTACCTCAGCATCATGCCCCAAGGAGATATTCACCCAGTCAATATTAGGGTAATAATTGAAGTCACCCATTATTATTCTATTTCCAACTTTAGTGGTCTGTCTCATCTCCGTTAGCATTTCATAGTCTGTCTCACCATCCTAGTCAGGGGGTTGATATTATAGTCCCGCTATTATACACTTCCCCATTACGCATGGAATTTCTATTCAAAGAGATTCCAGAGTACAGTTCACTTCTTCTAAAATTTTAGGCCTGCTTGTCTCAGTGCTGTCTTTAACATAGAGCACCACCCCACCACCAACTCTGTCTGCTCTGTCATTTCAATTTATTTTATTCCCTGATGTTACGGTGTCCCACTGGTTACCCTCATTTGATCAGGTCTCTGAGATGCCTATTATGTCTAGATCTTCATTTAGTGGCAAACACTCTAATTCTCCCATCTTTCTTTTTATACTTCTAGCATTTGCATATAGACACTTGAACATATTCTTTTTCTTAGGCCGTTTTTAAACGAGATGCTCCTACTCATGTCCACTCAGTGGACATGTTTATAGTGGACTAGAAACATGCCTCTAGTGGACTGAGGCATGTGTCACCTGAAACACTCACCTACCATAACGTGAAATGACACACAGTTAATCAATGGGACCAGGATGGCGAGTCACTTTGTATGGATTCTTATGAATTGGATTCTGCGTTATGGGTCTATAGACCCATCTAGAGCTGACTTTGGTGTCAGTAACTGCAGATAATGGATAAAAACCTGCAAGTCGCATGACACCAAGGGTAGTGTTCATTGTCTACAGACTTTGTCTTCCCCCATGATGGCAGTCATCAGAAGGATGGCAGCAAAAATAAGAGTAAGAAATTCTGGTAGCTGAATGTTCCTCAGGTTTACGTGAGACTGTAAATCAGCTCTCTTGGGATTGGAAGAGGTTTCTTTTCATTTGTGCAAGACTCTATCTCCCTCAGTGTGTTAAATCAAATCTGGGTAATTACGTGCTGCTTTTTATTTCCTTTTTGATAGAAGATCTTCCTTTTTTCATCATTAGGAAATGCCAAGAGCCAATATCCTTGTCGTTTTCTCTATTGCCTCCGTTTACTGTATGTCATTATGTGGAAAGCAAATGGGATGATAAAGAGGCTCATGCAATTGGAAATCTATACTACTTTCAGGCAGATGCAAATAAAAGAATGCCATAAATTACAGGATACCATGCAGACAAAGAAGTCCATTTCCTCCAAACAGATAATGAAAATATCTCCATTTTTTTATTCCTTGCTGAACATTCGCCATTTCTCTTTGTCAGTGAGAATCAGCAATTGCAGCTTCTCTACCTGGAATGCATTCTCGCAATGTTGAACAGCTCCTCCCCCAGCATGCACCAACACAAAGGATTTACTGACCTTACCTGGTGAGTACACCATCTTTGTGTCTTTTTGTGAAGAAAACAGGAGCTTGGATTTCTGCTGTTATGCTATCTTTCCTTTTCCCCTCAGCATATGTGAAATAGCACAAACACCATAAAAATAAATGTATTGCCACTTCTGGAACACTCCTTAGTTCCACTCCTCAAAATGCTACACTAGAGCAAGCCCCATTCACTTCACCAGGTTTTACACCAGCGCAGCATCAGAGAATTATTTGATGATAATTTTTTTGGAAATGCGTGTTGCTGGCATGTCGCATTGCAGTCCCTGTGATTGGCCTAATAGCCTTGTTTATACAACAAGATCTTGCAGGGAGACGTTCTTGGTTGCGACCCCAGTGCTATGGAACTCCCTTCCCCCGGAGGTTCATTTGAGCCCTAGACTGAGTGTCCTCTGAAGGCGGTGTAAGACTTTTTTGTTTGAAAAGGCATTTAGCAGGCAGGGATAGGGAATTAGGGTGGGTGGGTGGGGGGATTGGGGAGGTGGTATTGGGTGGGTTTGTGGGGAGTGTTGTGGGGTTAAGGGTTTTTTATACTAGCTTAATGTTTTTATGGTTTGTGAGCCGCCCTGAGCCTCTGGGAGGGGCAACATATACATTTAAATCAATCAATCCCAACTTCATAAAATCCGATAGTAGACAGATAGACAGTCAGAAAATCCTATAGTAAATGTCATGAATATAAAGCTCTGGATACTGAGGGCTGGAGAGGAGCCGCCACTGCATGACTGTGCTCTGTGCCAAACTGGGGTTTTTTTTGTTCCACCATAAGATATTAAGCTAGTAGGCATCCTGTAACCACTTATTCCAAAGTTGGTTGAAGCCAGTGGGACTACTTTCTAGTAAGTGATTTGAGGACTGTGCCCTTTGTTAATCATGATGTGTTGGAAAATAAGGTAGGGAAGCAATTTCCAAATGAAAAAGTTGTTTACTTTCCTTCAATTTTAGTTCTGAAAAATTCAAAAAAAGGAATTTTATTAATAATGATATTTTTCCCCCCCTCCCATTTTCATGGAAAAAAATTCAGTTCTGTAGGAAAAAAACAGAATTTATTTTCTCTATGAGGGATGAAAACAAAGTAGTTCAGATGATATCATTTGTTGGATTAACTTTTGTTGATGGCAGTATACAAGCTTTTGAGCTACTTATAACTTTCCTCTTGTCAACAGAGGTTGGTCCAATAAAAGATGTCATCTGAACTACTTTAGCTCCATCTCTTAGTTTTGAGACCAACACAACAACCGCATGCTTTCTTGCAAAGGGACTCGAAAGTGATAACGTACCAGCTATGTCATAGGTACTTCCATGGCTTACATTATCACTGTATATGAAGTCTTTACTATACTTAGCCTCAGAACACCTTCCTAGGGTGTTTTAAGAATTAGTAGTATCCCCATTTTACAGATGAGCAACAGAGGCACAGGACTGGAATTCAGTCATTTTATTCAAACAGTGCCTTCAGGTAACCGTAATGCCATTAAGACAAATGATGAAAAATTGGGAATAATACCTTACAAAAATAAAAGTTGCCCTATTGGCCAAATAAATATTACAAACATTCTCTTGATGTGAATCCAGACAAGACTGAGGTGATGATGGTTGGCCGGCATGGCACTGTGGCCTGGAGGGAATTGGGAGGGACTCCTCTTATTGTTGGTGTCCGACCCCCTCTGTTTAATCAGGTTTGCAGCCTCAGAATGCTTCTGGATTCCTTGCTGCACCTGGATTGTCAGGTTGTGGTGGTGATCAGGAGCGCTTTTCACCAACTCCATCTGGTGAGGCGGGTGTGGCCTTTTCTTTCTGATTCAGACCTTTCCACTGTCATCCATGCTTTCATCACCTCGAGGCTAGATTACTGCAACACGCTCTACGTTGGGCTGCCCAGATGAGTGTTCAGAAGCTGCTGCTGGTTCACAATGCGGCAGCTCACCTCCTTTCAGGGGTGCTCATGGGATTTTAACACAGGCTGTTAATCACTTCAGTGAAAGGTTTGCAACTGTGTTTAGGCACATGGCTGCTGAGCAGGGAGATGCCAGGTGGCTTTATAAATCTATCCATATGTATCTTATCTAAGGTCAAACAGGGAATTGGTATCAGAACAGGGAAGGAACCCAGTGTAAGGACTGGGTCTTTGCAGGACAGGATCTGACAGGTTTTAGAGGAAGATCTGGACATTACCTGAAAGAATTGAGAATTGAGGATCGGGTCTGACAGGCCAACCATAACAGTAGGACAAGACAAGATGTAGAAGGTCAGAAGCCAAGGTCCGATCCAACAAGACAGCACGATAAGAGAGTAAATTCAGAAGTAGCATGTAGCTCAGAGGGTCGAGAGCTGAGGAAGCAGTCTGCAGAAGAGTCTGGGTCTGCAGACTATAGTATGCAGTCTTGGAGGTCTAATCTTGGGTTTAATTGTCCATGTAAACACCTATTCAGAGCTTAAAATTCCCAGCTTTAGATTTTTTCTGTTTAATTAACCCTCATTTTCAAGGATTAATTTAACACAGGATATAAAATAAGCACAGAGTAACATCCATGTAAATGTTAACTCCATATTGACCATAGAGATTAGTTGATAAGAGCAACTGCAAATGAGACCCGACCCCCTCCATGGGGGTCTGTGTGCCCCTCACCAGGGCTTTGGAGCTGGGGATCTCAGCCTCCCCGAGCCAGCACTCACTCACTCAGCTTTTTGCTGTAGCAGCTGGGGAGGAGCTAATTAGCTGGTGCCAGAGAAACAGCTCCCTTGAAACCAAGCACCTGGGGCTAGTGCCAAGGAGGGGGCGTCCCAGACTTCAGTCTGCAGAACTGTCCTAACACCCCCATTCCTAACCAGGGTTTCGGTCCTGGAGCTGGCGATCAGAGCCTCCCCACAGCTTTTGGCTACAGCAGGCAGGGCTGTACAGCAGGCTGGACTGAGTGTGAGCGCGATGATCCAAGCGCCGGCTCTGAGAGGCTCCAATCCCCAGGTCCGAGAGCAAAACCCTGGTTAGGGACATACATGCAGACCCCAGGGATGGGGGTGCTGGGTGGGGTCCCGCTCCCTCCTTGGTGCTAGCCCCAGTTGGTTGGTTTCAAGGAAGCTTTTTCAACCGCATCAGTTAATTCATGGGGCTCAGCAGCAGTAGTAGCTGCTGCCACCACTGCTTCCATGGAATCCACAGATCGGATGGGGGGCAGAAGGGGCATGCGAGATGGGGAAGGTGCAGAGCAAAGTAGGGAACAGCCAAGCAAGGACACTACAGGGAACTGGGTGGAGTAATGAGCAGAGACAAGCGGCAGAGGAGAGCAGAGTTTATTCCTCTTGGCAGTTAAGAAACGAGACAGCTCAGCAGTGAAGCACCATGAGCTTTCTCAGTCCTCCATGTTAGTCTAAACCCAAATTAACCATGAACACTGTGATCCTGGATTTATGATTATTCCAAGTTGTAAATGTCCATGTAAAGAGGAACCCAGGATTAAGAATCCGGGTTTTAAAATTTGGGTTCGTGTCCGTGTAAAAACAGCCAGCAGTTCTCACACCTGGGGGCATGCCATGGAATGTGTCCTGGTGGAGTGTGGGACTGTTCAGGAAAATAGTAATAAGTGATTCTGCGAACCTTTTTCTCTATGCTCAGCTACTTATCAAAATTCATGTTTTAGAAATGATCAAGCCGGTGTCATTTTGGCAATATCTCCAGCTAAGCTGCAGTGAGAGAAGTTATAGTAAAGACAGAAGGAGAGGGCAATGAAAACACTTATTTCCTCAGTGGCTCAGGGTGGCTTACAAACATATAAAACAGGAGAAAAAACTCAGCCTCCCCAACAACCTTTCCCCACACCCCTCTCCAACCCCACGCTACCTCACCTTCACCCCCCCCAACCTCACCCCCCCAAAACCTCCTGACCAGCCCTATTTCCCCCCCCCCACACACACACATTTAATGCTTTTTTAAACAAAAGAGTTTTGCACCGCCTCCAGAAGATGCTGAGGCCCTGTGCTACTGTTTTTAATATTTAATAAAATTGGCATGTTGAAGTTTTCCTTCCCAATATGCATACTTGTGTGTAGCTGGGTGGCAGATGGATGTGCTTCAAGAAGCACAAACAAGAGGAAGAAGGACAGAGGCTACAAAGTTTGAGAACCATTGAGTTAGGAAGCCAACAATGGTTAATCCTCACCACTATGTACAATATTTATGAGAGCTGTTAGTGATGGCTGGAAGGTGGTACGTTTTGTATGATGGATGTTATTGATTGTAAGGAACGGAGTGCTTAAAGAGAGAGGCTGATGATGGGAATAGCCGGTAGTATGTCTTGGAGAAATATAATATACAGTATGTGTCTGAAGATAATTTTTCATGCTCATGATACAGTGTAGCACCTAATTATATTGATCCGCTTCAAACAAGTCCTTTCCCATTATATCTTTGTATGGAATAGTAGGTAAGAATAGGAAGGAAATACAGGAAAATAGAACAAATAATTATATATTGTTTAAGCCATTAATTACCAGTAATCTCCTGTAGCTCATAAAACTTCAGAGTAAAATCTTGAAGAACAAATCCAAATGTAAAAGCAGTTGAATCTGGAAATAAAATGGTTAGCAAAGTGGAGGAAAACATTGAAAAATCTGTGGCTCGATTTCCAGTATGGCACACAGGAAGCAAGAATTTATACATATAACTAGCGCAATGGACATTGCTTGTGATCTTTAATCCCAACACGCTGTACTTTTGCTGAAAACTCTAAACAGTGGACACGGTGCTCACCGACATGTGCTGTATCAGGAAACATTTCACGGGAGAAAATCCGAACCTAGAACCTTCAGGTGGGATGGAAGACAGGCATCTACCACATAAACTGAAGGAGACAGTGCTGGTTGTTGTGCTTGAGGGTTTGTGTCTCTTGTGGGCATCAGGCAGTAGAGGCTAATATAAGAGTCAAATGCACTTTCTATCCAGTTAAACACATAAACACTAGGCTGTATTGTAAGCACTGTGTTGAAAGGACCCTGGAAAACAAGGCTGGAGACTAAGGAAACTTGAGGGATAGATGCCAAGATGAGGTTAAAGCCAGCATGTTGTGTTTCTGTATCACTGTTGCCACTGACTAAACACTAAAAGCAACAACATGTACAATATGTTCCACTCAACTGTAGGCTATTTTCCAGATATCCCTGGGAGATTTTATCCTAACTCCATCTGCTCCTTTTCTCTTTCGCCAGGAAGCAGCTGTGTCCAGCCCTCATAGTAATCTTGGGAAATCCGATCCATGACAAAACAATCACCTCTGCTCACACTAGCACCTGTCTTGAGGCCGACTCACCTTCCTCAGGAGTCTCTGATCATGGTCGAGGGTCAGGTTGCTCCTCCACAGCACCTGCCCTCAGTGGACCTGTTGCACGGACCATTTATTACATTGCAGCAGAACTAGTTCGACTTGTGGGGTTGGTGGAATCTATGAAGCCCGTTCTGCAGTCTCTCTATCACCGTATGTTGCTTTATCCCCCACCGCAGCACCGAGTAGAAGCCATCAAGATTATGAAAGAGGTGAGATGATAGGAGAATTTAACCATCAGACAGATTTTGGGGTAGATTGGGCCCCAAAGGGGTACAAAAAAAAATCATAAAACTTTTTTAGCATAAAAAGGAGGGAGCGGGGGCATAAAGCCCAGGGACAGCGGCTGAGCCGCAGGAGCTCACACCACCTACCTGCCTGCCTTGCTGCTGCTGCGGGGGGGCTCTGGAGGCTCCACCTGCTGCACCGCCGCCGTCCCGGCCTCTGGTGGGAGCACGATGGCCGGGGGAGTGGGGGGGAGGGAGGGCCGGGGGGCAAGCAGCCGGGTCTGAAGGGCCAGGATTGGGTGGACGGAGGGGAGGGCATGGCCATTGGGGTCGTGATGGGGCGCAGACGGTATGGTCCATGGGGTGGGAAGGCACGGGCCCCTAGGGGTCCGCGGTGCCTGAGGAAGGTGGAGGTCATCACCCCCCCACTAAGAGGGAGGGAGGTGCCGGGTCCAGGGTCTGCACGTGGGGGGCTGGTGCTGATGAATGCGAGGTCCGTTGTTAACAAGGCCCCAGTTATCCATGATTTAATCTTGGATGGGGCCGTGGACCTCGCATGCATCACGGAGACCTGGCTGGATGATCTGGCCGGTCCAACTTTGGCGGATCTGGTTCCAGCTGGGTATGCCGTGCAGCATCAGCCCCGCATGGGCGGCCGGGGAGGGGGCGTAGCTATTGTTTTTAGGGAAGACTGGCCTGTTAGGAGGTATCCAGTGCCGGAGATTGTGGGTGTAGAGGCTCTGCACGTGGTGATCGATTTGGCTGGGGGCAAGCTAGGGGTGCTGCTGGTGTACCGGGCCCCTTCATGCCCGGCGGCATCCCTTACCGCTCTAGCGGAGCTGGCCTCGGAGGTGGTGTTGGGCTCCCCCAGGACTTTGGTTCTGGGGGACTTCAACGTCCACGCCGATGCCGGCCTTGTTGGGGCGGAGCGGGAGTTCATGGCCGCCATGGCAACTATGAACTTGTCCCAGGAGGTGATCTGCCCGACCCACGTGGGGGGACATACCCTCGACCTGATCTTCGGCTCTGGCCTTGAGGCGGGGGGTCCGGTTGTGGGGGAGGTGACAGCGGTGCCCTTGTCGTGGACGGACCATTACCTCCTTCAGGCCGGTCTTTTAGCGCGCCCCCTCCAGAAGGGGAAGGGACCAGTTAGGATGGTCCGCCCTCGGAGGCTGATGGAACCCCAGCGGTTCCAGGAGGTCCTGAGGGAGCTTACCCTGGATGTGGACGGTCACTCTGTGGATGAGCTGGTCCAGCATTGGAACATCTTGCTGGAGGAGGCCATTGACAGGGTGGCTCCGAGGCGCCTTCTGCCTGGGTCTCGTCACCGCAGGACCCCTTGGTTTACTGAGGGGCTGCGGTGTATGAAGCGTGTGGGCAGGAGGCTAGAGCGACGCTGGCGTCGGACTCGGTCTGTCTCCGATCGTCTTCTCCATAGGGCCCATTTGCGGTCCTATGTGGAGGCTGTGAGGACGGCGAGGAAGGAATTCCTCGCCGTCCTCATAGCGTCTGCGAAGTCGCGTCCAGCGGAGCTGTTTCGGGTGGTGCGGGGGCTGGTTAGTCCGGCCTCCCTCCGCCTGGATGGGGACTTGTCCCGGGCCCGCTGTGAGGAGTTTGTCATCTACTTCGCAGACAAGATTGCTCGGATTCAGGCCGATTTCGACGCTGGGTTGATAGCAGTAGGGGAAGAGCGCGGGGGGGCGGAGGGTCCGTCTGGTCCATCTTTATGGGGTGAGTTTCAGGAAGTGACGCCGGCCGATGTGGTGGATGTCCTGGGGTCTGTGAGGGCCACGTGTTGTCAACTAGATCCATGCCCGTCCTGGTTAATAAAAGCTTCCGGGGAGACGTTGGGGACGGTGCTGGCGAGGGTGGTGAATGCGTCCCTTCGGCAGGGGAGGTTGTCGCCTTGCTTAAAAGAGGCTGTGGTGCGCCCCCTGCTGAAAAAACCATCGTTGGACGTAGACGCGCTCGCCAGCTACCGACCTGTCTCTAACCTTCCCTTTTTAGGGAAGGTTATTGAGCGGGCAGTGGCGCTCCAGCTCCAGGGTCATCTAGATAATATCGGGCTCCTTGACCCTTTTCAATCTGGGTTCCGCCCCGGCTATGGCACCGAGACGGCGTTGGTGGCCTTGGTGGACGACCTCCGCCGGGAGATGGATGCGGGATGTTCGACATTTCTCATCCTGCTCGATCTCTCGGCCGCTTTTGACACCGTGGACCATGGGCTGCTGTTGAGACGACTGCGTGACCGGGGGGGTCTGGACGGGACTGTTCTTGAATGGTTCCGTTCATTCCTCTCGGGGAGGAGCCAGCGGGTGGTGTTGGGGGAGGAAACATCGAGCCCCCGCGCCTTACCGTGTGGCGTTCCGCAGGGATCGATCTTGTCTCCATTATTATTTAACATCTATATGCAGCCCTTGGGGGAGGTCGTGAGAGGGTTCGGGGTGCGATGTCACCAGTATGCTGATGATACTCAGCTGTACCTCTCGTTTTCTACCGACCCAGACCCTGCTGTCTCGGTGCTATCCCAATGTTTGGAGGCCGTGGCGGATTGGATGCGGCGGAGCAGACTGAAGCTCAACCCAGATAAGACGGAGGTGATGGTGGTGGGGAGGGCGAAGGGGGTGGTGGCCCCCCTGGTTGGGGGGGTTTGCCCCCCTGTAGCTCAGCAGGTCCGGAGTCTGGGGGTCATATTGGACGCAGACCTGCGGCTGGAGCGGCAGGTGGAGGCAGTCGCTAAGGCTGCCTTCCGCCAGCTTTATCTGGTACGTAGGCTGCGTCCGTATGTCTCTGGCCCGGACCTGGCCTCCCTCATCCATGCCTTCGTCACCTCGCGGCTCGACTACTGTAACGCGCTCTACGTGGGGCTTCCCTTGTTCTTGGCCCGGAGGCTGCAGCTGGTGCAGAATGCGGCGGCCCGTCTTCTTACGGGGACGGGTCGCCGGGAGCACATTACACCGGTGCTCCGAGCGCTGCACTGGCTGCCGATAGTGTGCCGGGCCAAGTTCAAGGTCCTAGTAATGATCTATAAAGCCCTATACGGCCTTGGCCCCTCTTACCTTAGGGACCGCCTCGCCCTTCGCGCCCCGGAACGACTCCTGCGGTCTGCCGGGGGTGCCCTCCTGGAGGTCCCCCGTGTTAAGCGGGGGGCCACGATGGAGCGGGCATTCTCGGTGGTAGGGCCGCGGCTGTGGAACTCCCTTCCGGAGGAAGCTCGCCTGGCCCCAAGCCTTTTGACATTTCGGCGGAACTGTAAGACCTGGCTGTTTGCCCAGGCCTTTGGGTGGGAGGGTGGGGGGGGATGATTTTAGTCCCCCGCCCATTTATTTATTTGTTATTTTCTAGCCCTGTTTTATGTGATACATTTTATATTTAATATTTAATATTTTAAAAGGAATTTTATTGTTTTTATTCATTGTTGGAAGCCGCCCCGAGCTGCGTTGCAGGAGGGGGCGGGGTATAAATTTGAAAAATAAATAAATAAATACCTGTACCACTCTCATGTATTCCTCAACACTAACAAAGTCAATTATCCTGTGTTGGTTCATCCTCTCCATCCCCAGTTGTAATATTTTTTTAAATTGAGAATGTCACTAAAACGGTATTGGGGTAAATTTGATCCAATTGTAATGAATAGGAAAAATGAAAGCACTACACACCTATGGTACTGGGGTGGGGGGTGTGTGTGTCATATTCGCCCCCCCCCCCCAAACATTCAATTTAACCCCAAGTCAATTCAACCTCCAGTACTGTAATGTTGGGAATGTTGGGGTACTATTGACTCCAAATACCTCTTGTGTTAGTATTGTTTCTGTACCACAAACAATCACTATTAATAAAATTTAAAAATTTTATGTTAAAATTGTGTCATTTTCAAATCAGTCACATGTATTTTTTTTCAATTGACACTCAAGTCCATTTTACCTCAATTCTGAATTTTTAGCACAGTACATTTTTCATTAATCTGAGGGTTAAACAAAGTGTGATGAAGTTCGTAAGTCCTAATTCAGTTGTAATGAAACATCTGTAGAAGTCCAGTAGATGTGGTAGTTGTGTGAATAATACCAAGTTCATCATCTCAATGAAACTACTACAATCAAAGCTATTCTGCTGAATTTACTTAGTCTTGCTGCTGTGTGCTATTTTTCTCTTATCTGTACTAGTCTTGATTGTACTGGTTGCCATGCAACGTTAGAAATGCTTATGCTTGTAGGAGCAGGTCTCCTAAGTGAGGCATGACAGTTCTGACTGGTGGTATTGATGAACATTTTAAATCTGTTTCTAAATGATCTGACATCTGGTACCACTTCCTCCTCTTGCTTTACAGTCAGCCTGGCTTCTTAAAGCTCAGAAAGTAAAGATGAATATAATTTTTGATTTAGTGCCATTTTTAAAAATTACTTTTCCTGTATTTAAGAAGGATATCTGCAAGGTCTCCATTCGCTGTCCAGCTTTAAAAGTCAATGAGACTTGGACTCCTAAGTAATCTTTACGCTTTTGAAAATTTTGCCATAAAGGTAAGAGCTACAATAAAGCTATAAAGGTTATTACATTTAAAGCCCTATATGGCCTGGGGCCCACTTACCTGTGGGACTGCCTGCTCCCTCGTGTCTTGGAGCAGCCCCTGTGGTCGGCCAGGCGTGCCTTATTGGAGATCCCCTGGGTGTCCCATGTGGCAACGTTTGAGAGGGGGTTCTTGATGGCTGCACCAAGGCTGTGGAATTCTCTCCCAGCAGAGGTCCGCCTCTCTCTGGACCTTCCCTCCCTCCGTAGACAATGCAAGACCTGGCTGTTTTGGCAGGCATTTGTGTGGGGGGGGGGGGGGGAGATGGGTAGTGAGTAGGGAGCTTAGGAGGGTTATTTATTCAGATCTCATTTGTCTTTAAGATTTTTATATTTTACATTTTATATTATT
This sequence comes from Sphenodon punctatus, assembly GCA_003113815.1. Classification (NCBI taxonomy): domain Eukaryota; kingdom Metazoa; phylum Chordata; class Lepidosauria; order Sphenodontia; family Sphenodontidae; genus Sphenodon; species Sphenodon punctatus. Next base: position 175,542 of record QEPC01000585.1, read on the forward strand.
GTATTTTATATTTTTGTATTTATATTTTAATTGTTTACTGTTCACCGCCCCAAGCTGCTATTGGGCAGAATGGGGTGGGTTATAAATTTTGAAATAAAATAAAAAATACTTAGGAGCCTAAGTCTCATTGACTTTTAACACTCGACAGCTGAGGGCGACCTTGCAGATAACCTACTTAAATTCAGGGAAAGTAATTTTTTTAAATGTCACTAAATCAAAAATTATATTCATCTTTACTTTCTGAGCTTTAAAAAGCCATGCCGATTGTACATTAGGGATATACAGTACAAACCTGTTTTGTTTTGCATCAAAATAATACAGCCTAAATTCACATGTCCTGACTGCATCTGGATCAGTTTAATTCCAGACATGTTTTATGACCCTTCCATATCTGGACGTCTCTCTAATTCAGACAAAATACATGCCCAGGGAGGGGCCCAGCATGGGAAGTTCTACTTTAGATCCAAGATAAACAGTTTTTGGGTGTGTCAAGACCTATTTTCCTTTGGTGTGTGCAGGTGCAAGGTTCATAGCTCAGGTTATCCCTTGAACAAGATTAGTCATCGAGCAATTCCTCATTTATGAATGACATATTGGTATGGTAACGTCATAGAAACTGGCATTTTCTTTTCTTTCAGATACTTGGCAGTCCTCGGCGGCTCTGTGATTTGGCAGGACCCTGCTCTTCTGAATCAGAATCCAGAAAGAGATCAGTCTCAAAAAGAAAGTCACATTTGGACCTTCTCAAGCTGTATGCTTTATTTTCCTTATTTAGCTTCTTCTGTTTTAAGCGTACATGATTGCAATAGCTAAATTGTTGCTGAGAATTCAGCCACTAACAATGAACATAAATTAGAATCCTGTAAACTTCCTCCCCAGTTAGATGTGCTAGCTAATAGAAAGAAGAACTATGAAGGTGGAGGGATAAAAAGAACAATAAAAACTATCCAACAAAATTTGATTCACATGCTTAATTTTAATTATGTGATTAATGACTGAATCAATGAGGTAGCTACTTAAAGTAAAGGTATTCATAGGCACAAGTACATGAAGGAAAGAACTATAGTCATGATTCACAAATCCATAGGACTTCACTGGAACGATTTGGAGTAAGTGGTTTGTGGATTGCAGATTTTTACTCTAAATACATAAAAAAGCGGATATTTGAGTAAGGAAGTTCCACTTATATGCAGAAAGTGTATTTTTTGCATTTTTAATTTAAAATCTATTCATTTGTACCTTTTTGGAGTTTAACATAATGATATGAGTATCATTTTGCATTAATTTATTTTAAATTCTAGGTCAACTATAAAGAAATGGCAAGCTGGATCTTCTACAAGAACAGTCTTGTAGGATGCTACCCCTGTATTTTTTTATTATTTTCTTCTTATAAAAATTGGTGATGCATGTTAATTCAAGTCCAATTCATAATTGAGAGTAATTTTTGTTTATGCTTTTAAATTGTAGCATCATGGATGGGATGACTGAATCTTGTATCAAAGGTGGTATTGAGGCATGCTATGCCTCGGTGTGTTGCGTCTGTGCCCTGCTTGGGACGTTGGATGAGCTAAGCCAAGGGAGGGGCTTGGATGAGGAACAGGTGCACCTGCTCCTCCGACGTCTAGAAGAGTTAAAGGATGGGGCAGAGACAAGCCGAGATTCCATGGAGATCAATGATGCTGACTTCAGGTGGCAGAGGCGAATCCTGTCATCAGAACACACACCCTGGGAATTGGGTAATGAGAAAAGTCCTGACATTAGCATTAGCGTCACTACAGATACTGGCCAGACCACATTAGAGGGCGACATGGGGCAGACTACTCCAGAAGATAATCCTGAAGGTCAGAAAAACTCCTTGCAGTCACCAGGTGGACAAGAGGGTAAAGAGATTCAGTATAAAGAGCCAGAGTCTGAAACAGTAGACCAGCCAGATTTTGTTCAAAGAAGTCACACCATTGTTTACCCAGATATAACTAATTTCCTTTCAGTGGATTGCAGGACGAGGTCCTATGGATCCAGATACAGTGAAAGCAATTTCAGTGTGGACGACCAGGATCTTTCTAGGACTGAATTTGACTCATGTGACCAGTATTCCATGGCAGCAGAGAAAGACTCTGGGAGGTCGGATGTTTCAGACATAGGTTCAGACAACTGTTCCTTGGCTGACGAAGAGCAGACCCCAAGAGACTGTCAAGGCCATAGATCCTTGCGCACTGCTGCTCTCTCTTTGAAATTGCTGAAGAGCCAGGAAGCAGACCAGCACAGCGCCCGGCTGTTTGTACAGTCCCTTGAAACCCTCCTTCCTCGCCTTATCGCCCTTCAGAGTGTTAAGGAGGTGGATCTGGCACTCCAGAACTTTTCTTCAACCTTCTGTTCAGGTTTGCAAGCAGATATTTACTGTATAATCAATTGTGCACTGTATTTTCAGAACTGCTTTTTTTCTCCTTCAAAAACCATTTCTAGGATAGGCATGTTTGGTAAATACATCAAGCATGCTTTCAAACAAACTATATGTTCAGGGTGATGAAAATTACAAAGTCCATTTATATCCATGGGACTTTGTCTATACAAAACCTAATAGGCCTTGGATCAAGTCCTAAACTAGAAAAGGGTAAAAATTAGTTTTTGGAACTGGTGCATAAGTATTCCATTTATTATCAAACAGACTGGGGTAAAACAACATTGGCTGAGTTTAAATCACATTTGTGTGGCGCTAAATAGGACATGAACTCACCCTCCATTTTAAAATCATTTAATACATATCTGCATTCATGTTAAAAACTCAGAGAGGAAGACAAAAATGTCATGATAAATTCTAAGGCCATGAATCTGCAAGGCTTCAGTGGGACTACTCCAGAGTAAGAAGTTTGTGGCTTGCAGCCCATGGAGGCAAGAAAAATAATAGAAGCAATATGATCTCCTCTCTGCTTCTGTCATTTCTACAGATGCCAGTCATGTGGCCTGAAAGTCCCGACACTCAGCCCATAGCAAGGGTAAAATACTCAAAGGCCTAAGCATTGAAAGGAGTCAAGTAGTTACATTTGCCAGGCTAAGGGTTTTGTGGGGCTGATATTTCCATTTTAAATCTAAATGTGAACAGGTAAATGCTGATCTTAAAATATTTCAAAATATTTCTAGTCACTAAAATGATTGGCTCTTTCTAAAAGGACATACCTTTCCTGACAGTTGTCCAACACATCAATTCTCACTGTCATTCTAAAATATATTTTTCCTATCTCTTAACATAATTCACCTCAAGATCTTTCTGTCATTTTCTCTCACACACAAGCCCACACAGAGTCAGAAATGATACAGCTTCCCTCTGCAGACAGCGGCAGTGTGCAGCTTAAGGCACAAGCTATGTTTGAAGATGTGTGGTAACCAGCCTGTACCAAAAGGCTGGCCATACTGTTGGCCATAAGTTACCTACTACCCCATTATTTCTCAACTCAGCAAGGTACTTACGTTTCTGACTGTTACCTATTCAGGTGTATGTTGGTGTGTGAAATGCAAATATACACATCCATACATAGCAGGAGAGGAAGGGAAATGATGATGATGTGGCTGTCACAAAGGCATATTTCACCAGTTAGCTCTGCCACTGAAGGGCATCTGACTCTGGGTGTTTTTACACGAGAAACCCCCATGCACGTTTTTACACAAGTGCCTTGTGTGTGGATGGGGCGGCTGTGCTTGGGACCACTCACTTGAAATGCTCCCCCACGCAGGATGCCCATGCACTTGCCCCACACACTGACCGTGGAACCTCCCACACACCCATCTCATTTGAAAACACCCATTGATGTACCCTGCTCCCTTCCACCCCCCCCCCCGGCACACTATAGTCAGGGCCCTGTGGATTTTGTGCTGCTAAGACCTTGGGCAAGTCATTTAATCTTTCTGTGCTTTGTTCCCCATTTGTGCAATGACAGACATATTTCTTATATCTTAATTTATGTTTGTCTTGTCTCTATAGACTGTTCTAAAATGTGTTTAAACTAAGGTTCATGTGGTCAAATGACTTATTTTAGAAAATCCCCAATATTTCTGGTTCCATTAAGAACAACCCAACAAGTCATAAAAATTCCAAAGTGGTGTTCATATTGAAAAATAACCTTAATTTTGTGGGACCATATTTGCATGGAAAGCAAATCCATGTACTTTATCATTTTTAAAAAAAATACTTTTCTTGTACATTTTCGTAACTGCTGTACTTTTCCATTGTGTTGATTGTGTCCCATGGGACACAATTCAGTTTCTGTTTATTTTGTAAAGGGCATAATTAAAATTGCTTCTGTAAAGAAACAAGTTGCTAAGCAAAAGCTTTTGACTCATAGCTATATTTAGCTAATCATTAGCTATGTATGTCATTCATGTAACTTGTGAATTTGCAATATGGTTTGTTTCTACAAGCAGCCTCCAGAATATCTGCTCTCTTCCTTCCATGTTTGTTTTTCTTGCTCATTGGAAGAAAATATAACAGTATTATTTACCATGGCATCTTTCAGAGGAGCTGTGTCCTAACTTAATTTTGCATGATCAGATAAAGCAATTGGAGAACTGAAAAATACTCAAGAGCTCAAAGATGTAAGAAGTTTAAGTATGAGAGCAACAATCCCTTTCAGGTGGGAATTAAAAGAGATGTAAAATCAACCAGGCAGAGAGACAGAAAAAGGCTAATGTTAGAAATCCACATGTTGTTTTTAAAAATCTATTCTCCTCTAGTTTCTTGACGGTGCAAAAAATGCTGATGGATAGCAACAACTCAGATGCTTGTTCGGTCGTTTGATACTTTGTTACCCCAAAAACTCTCATGACAATCTTAATTTTAAGCTAAGCATTTTATCTGAGTTGTCTTGAGAGTGGAGGCACACTATAAAGACAATCGTTGTCTTCATCAAGACAAATAGGCTAGCTTGACTGATAGTTACAGTTTGCAGCTTTGTGTAGTTAAAGCTAATAACCAGCACTCCCTAAATGCAGGCACAGCTGTTTTAATGGTACTGTTCAGAAATTCTAAGAAGCTGGCCTCTCATGGTTTTTCAGTAACTAAGCAGGATAGTAACATATCTTTTCAGTCATCAATCATATTCTGACCCTGGCAGGTTTTCATGGTCATTACATCTTATTAGTGGCACATGATTGCAGGCACACTTACTAGCCACCAGTTCTGTGGTAAGAGCTATGAAATGGTACTCAAAGGAAGCTTTTAGAAGTTGTGCCACGACAAAAGGGACCAAATGTTCAGAGACCATGTGTTCACATGATTACGTGTTTTGCATGCCTGATGAGTCACTTTCATATGCAAGTTGTGTTTTCTATAGCAGTAATCGTACATGCTCACATTTTGCATGAAAATTATGTGCCTAAGATATCTAAAAAACTGGTCCATATTTTCTTTAAAAACCTCTCATAAAGCCATTTTGCCCTGTTTCCTCTTTCTCTTCCTAATGTAAACATTAAGCACCTAATCGATACATTCTAGATATATGTAGATCTTTATTACTGTGGGCTTCAGCCAGCAGAAAATGTAATCCCATATTTAATTTTAATTGCAAAAGTTGCCCATAGTGGAGGTCATGGGGACTCCTTACAGCCCTGCGTAAAGTTAAGGATTTATCTTAGGATGTCTGGATTGAGGCCCAATATGTGACCAGATGTTTCCTGCCAATTAGAGCCCACCAAAATCAAGAATTCTCCCTTTCACATACAGTATCTAGTACATCACTCCATTCCCAGACAGTGACTCCCTTGAACATTTATTCATTATTTAAACCGGCCCTTGAAACAATTATTCACTTTCTAAATCCGCCCTCAAACAGTTATTCACCTTATCCACGCCCCCCAAGTGACGTCAGTGAAAAGTCTAAGAAGGCAGCAGCACAGAACTTGCAAACCCTCAAGAGGCAAGAAAAACATTTTTTCTGTGTTTTTTCTTTAATGTTGTGGTTTGTTGTATCCTTTTAAAATTATTATTATTATAGCTTGATCTTAGTGGGAGGAGTATACTTACATTAAACCATGCTGACTGTTGTTGAATGAATCTGCTGTGCTTCAGCATTTAACCAACCTCAGCACAGTTGCGTCTGCCCTAAAATTCTGAGATCATTTGTAGTTTCTGAGCAGTTTTAAAAACAAACATGGGAATTCAAATAACTATCCTACTTACTTGAATTATATTTTATTCTCAGTAAGTCACATAACAAATTCAGCTACTCTGTATTATAGAGACATCTGAATATAAAGAGCTATATCTAATGCATGTATAGCTCTTTATATTCAGAAGTATTGAGCAACTTCTAAGAGGAAGCGAGTAGGGTGAGTTGTACAAAAGTTTGAGACAGTAAGTTCCCAACAGGTGGCGCCAATATTTCTCCATATAGTTTTTTTTTTTTTTTTTTAAAGGATGAGACTTATAGGTTACAAGATACTGAGCACTCTGGCCCTGTTCAAGCAAGTCACTTAAACACATTCTCAATTTTAAGCATTATTGTTATTTATAATTAATTATAATAATAATATTTATCACTTATAGTGTGCAGAGTGCTTTACAATCCTTATTTAGTTCACTCCACAACAACTTTGTGAGGTAAGTTATTCAGGGTTCCTAGTTTTCCATGACAAAAAACTGGAAATTCTCTTGATTAAAAACCCCATAAATTCTCTAATTAAAAACAGATTTTTTTGCAATTAAAATTAAACACAAAGACTTATTAGCAGGAAGACTTGCAGGTTTCACACCGATAAGGAACCATGGAGGTAGCTAGAAAGAGACAGCATCTTTTTCTAATAGCTGCAACAGCCCTAGAATTCCTCTGTCATGCTGTTCCCTCTGGGAATGTGGGGCTGGCAAGGAGACCTGTCCTTCTCCATTTGGGGATGCCCCTTTCCTCTGCACAGGCAGGCACACAGCAGAGGGGCAGGAGATGTCACCAAAATCACTTTCTCTGCAGGGTCAAGCTAGGCGGAAGTGGGAGGTCAGAGGCTGGGTTTTCCTGCACTTCACACCAGGGTAGGAGGAAGGGGGCAGGAATCCCCCTCTCCCAGTCCCATAATGAACAGGATTGTGTAATATCCCTGGCAGCTTCTTCGACCCCCCCAAACCACCCACCCACCCACACTGAGGCAGGGAACAGAGCCTCTGTGACCTCTGTTGCTTTCCTGGAGATGCACCAGTAGGAGAAGCCGCCGTTTCCTCCTCAGAGCCATCCGCACCTGAGGTGAACTGAGGCCAAGAAGGCAAGCGGCCTCATCATGCAGGTGCAACTAAAAGCGTTCAGCCCTACAGCAAGGAAGACCCTTGGGCACATGCACAGAGGTACCTCCTGATGAAAGGGGAACCACAAGCCCATCTATGGATGTTTGTAGTACAGGGCTGCACATGCCTGCTAGCAGCAACAAGAAACCACCAGGCCCAGCCATTGCTGCTCGAAATGATTGGTACAGGTGCAATGGCATAGCACTTCACTGGCCTGTTTGCTGCTGTTGCCAGTAGATGCATGTGCTGTGGCATCAGCAAGGAATCACAGACTTTTTCAAAGGCAAAATCCATGAGATTGGTGAAAAGCAAAATCCATGGGATTCTCTGCTAAAAGGCAAAATCCATGTTTTCCCATACAAAGCAGAAAACTAGGAACCCTGGTTGTTGTTGTTGTTCCCATTTTACAGATGACAGAGTCTGAAAGACAGTGATTTCTACACGGTCACCCAGTAGGTTTATAGCTAAGATGGGATTTCATCCCTGTCCTTCCAAGTCCAAGTCCAAGACCTTATCTGCTAGGCTACACATGCTCTCATAGCAGTAGTGTCGGGAAAGCCTTTGCCAACTCATTGTGCTTAAAATTACACGTGTGCTTAAGTACTATTCTGGATTGGGCCAGAATATTCAACACCATGCAGTGTAGAGCCCCAGATAAGAAATGAAAAAAAATATATTATATCCAATATTTTGGAATAAGCATCTCTAATAACATTAATATATTAGGAATGACATAGTATAAGTTTGTGATTGTACAGATCACACTGTGTGTAAACTGCTAGAGCTCACTCTACCTGTTTGTTAGGTCTGATGCATTCCCCAGAATTTGAAGGGAACACCAATCTCAGCTTCCAGACGCTGATGAATGCAGATAGTCTCTACATGGTCTCTCACTACACCCTTCTGCTGAACCTGAAGCTGTCCAACTCAGACTACTACAAAAAGAAACCTGCCCAGCCAACTGTATTACTAGTGAGTGTGAATATGGAACTAATCTTACTGATCAGGAGAGGAAGAATATGCCTGTGAGCAGGAACCTGTGTTCACTGCATTTCCCCCCATTGTCATCAATGGGGAAAACATAGTGAACGTGGATTCCCGCCTGGGAGTGCCTGAAGATGCAGTACAGTATTGAAATGTCTGCAATTTCTAATGTACATATATTGCATTGCAAGTCTCTTAAGACGTCCATAAGGACTGTAATTTGAAGAGGAGTGGTTGGGTGCTGGGTACCAGTATTTTGACGAACAGAATTGTGATGTAACATGCTTCATATATGTTCGCCTTGAAAAGTCTAGAGAGAGAATGTGGTTGCCTTGTTAGTCCCAAAAGAAATAAATGGAGACAAGAGTATCTCAGAAGACTTTTTTTATTGGACCAACTTCTGTTGGTGAGGGTCTGCAAGCTTTCGAGCCACACAGGACTCTTCATTGGATGATAGGTATCATTTCCATCATCCAGTTCTGGAGAAAGGAGTAAATTCAGAGGTCCAAAGTCAATTTTTACTTCAATATCCATTGAAGCCACTGAAAAAAGTGTGAAGACTATGTAAAAACTGAATAAGGATTTTGTATGCCTAATTCTACAGATTCTGTAGCCCGAGAAACCTCTTTGGGCTCTTTTGAGAATGCAAGGTTTGAAGAACTTTAGAAAATACAGGGAAAAAACAGCTTTGAAAATTCTGTCTAATTGAATTAATCTTTTAAACCCCTTAATTCCACCCCAAGGCAATTAATCCAGAAAGCAAAACCCATTTCCCTAACAAAGGGAAACTCCCTGCTGTGTACTGAAGATAGAAGAGCTCATCCCTCCAAACCCAAAGCTATGTTGGTACAAGAGGAAGGAAGCCTTTACCCTCTGTGTGAAAAATTATACCAGCAATGTGAAAGACTATCACACTGTTCAGGTCTTGAACAGATGTTCTTTGAGGCATAATACATTTCTTGCTTGCATAACACTTCCAGTGAGGTCTTTTGGGTTGCACCCCATTGGATCAAACCTGACTTTGAAACAATGTTATAGGGAGAACTTTATGACTGGACTATGGGAAATGGGCCCTGAGGGCTCATTGTCCCTTTAGGATCTAGAGGCGTAGAGATCCTAGGCACAGCACCAGAAGTCAATATTCTTCTTTATCAACAGACTGAAACTGAGGGAAGGGAGCCATAACCCTGCTTTCTACTTCTTTTTGGGACGGCACTGGACACCTCTGGAGACTAAGTGAGGGAGCAGTGCCAACAATTTCTCTCAGCATATTGGCTTCAGTTGTGCCTGGTTCTAATGTTTAGGAGAAGGGAAGGCTCCTTTCTCCTTCTCGCTTTCCACTGTACATCACATAAAGGCTGGGCACTCAATGTGATTTTGGTTTCACAGATGCTTTGTGCCTCTATATTCTGCTTTTTGCTTGTTTCAGTGGTCCGATAGACTCTGAAAAGAGCAATGGGTTTGCTGTGGTATCTGATGACTTGCACTTTGGTTACTAACTGCGTTGTTCCATTTGAAATCTCTCTTGTTCCCTACAGAAGGAGTTTATGAAGCAGGTCTTGGCCAGTGGAGTGTTAATGGTGTTCTCTCAGGCTTGGGTTGAAGAGCTTTACCACCAGGTGCTGGAGAGAAACCTACTAGGAGAAGCTGGGTACTGGGGAAACCAGGAAGAACACAGCCTTCCTCTTATCACCATGCTGACTGGTTAGTACCATGCTGCAGTAGACATTTTAATACATGGATGGAATGGGGAATACATGAATGGAATCCATGAGTACATTATGCTGGAATGAATACAGATTAGCCTCTAAGGCTGCTTTTAAACGAGGAGCGCTGAAGCGCCTCCTCAACGCCGCATTAAAGCAAAGCCGCCGGAAGTGACATTCTCCCCGTTGCCGGTGGCGGCTGGAGACACGGGGCTTTGGAGCGGCGTGTCCTTAAGACTTCAATTATCTGGCTTAAGAACGCCAGATAATTCTAAAGCCAGATAATTGAAGTTAATATAGAAACATATTACATAGGGAATGCTCCTCAAACATAGCGGACTGGCCTGAACAGGCCTGATGTATTGGCCCAATCCCCATCATACAGGGCACCTAAGGAGTGGTTGACTAATCTGTTGGAATTCTTTGAGGGTGTAAATAAGCATGTGAACAAGAGAGACCCAGTAGATATAGCGTACCTGGGTTTCCAGAAAGCATTTGCTAAGGTTCCTCATGAGAGACTCTTGAGAAAATTAAAGAGTTATAGGATAGGAGATAGTGTCTTACTATGTATCAGAAACTGGTTAAAAGATAGAAAGCAAAGAGTAGGACTAAATGGTCAGTTTTCACAATGGAGAGATGTAAAAAGTGGTGTGCCTCAGGGATCTGTATTGGGACCGGTGCTGTTTAATATATTCATTAATGGTTTGGGAAAGGGTGTTAAGAGTGAGGTGATCAAATTTGCAGACGACACCAAGTTATTCAAGGTAGTTAAAACACGAGCAGACTGTGAGGAACTGCAATGGAATCTTATGACACTGGGTGCCTGGGCATCTAAATGGCAAATGAGATTTAGTGCAAAGTGATGCACATAGGGAAAAATACACAATGCTGGGTACTAAGCTACGAGTTATCCCTTAGGAAAAGGATCTGGGGGTGGTTGTGGACAATACAATGAAATCCTCAGTGCAGTGCTCAGCAGCAGTCAAAAAAGCAAACAGAATGTTAGGAATTACTCGGTAGGGGATCGTGAATAAAACTGAGGATGTCATACTATCTCTATNATTATTATTATTATTATTATTATTATTATAAACATTTATATAGCGCAAGCCATGTGCCTGGTGCTGTACAGAACATAGAAATAGATGCGGTCCCTGCCTGTGGCTTACAATCTAAAAGCCAAGGTACTATGTTGTTAAGTGTTTTGCCACACAGTTGCAATATGTATTGCTGCAGGCAGATTTTTCAGGTAGCAGTAGGAAATTGGTCCTATGCCCCGATTTCAGCATATTTCTAGGACAATCTGTCACAATTTATACTAACCGAGGGGTCATCCCTCCAAATGTTTCCAGACTGTGCTACAGAACTTCATTCAATATGCTGATCATCCACTATTTTTATTATTTATCATTTTTACAGTGATTTCAGCGTTCAAAGTGCTTTACACTGCTTATCTAGTTCACCTTCACAACAACCGTGTGAGGTAGATCATTATTACATTAGAAATTTTAAATTTATAGTTTAACTTTAAATATATTTTATTTCAAATTAAAGGTTAATTCTATATATTTTAAGACTACAAATTTTAAATTTATAAATAAGTTTCATGCAGATTATAAAATAGTCAGTCTGTAAGCATCTTGCCAATACAGTGATTATTATGAGTAACCAGATTAGTCAGGAGTAAATCATGCTAGGCTAATTTTACCTCCTCCTTTGACCGAGTAACTGTTTTAGAAAGGGCGGATTCACACGTGTGTTTAAATCGCACAGCTGCCTCGGCGGCATCGTGCGATTTAAAGAACCCCGCACTTCCGGGTTGGTGTGAATGCGGTGAGCGCGCACATTTCCACTTAGCCCGAATGTTTGGAGTGCGGTTTGAAAAGTTGCTCCACAGCTTTTCAAACCGCACTCCAAACATTCAGGCTAAGTGGAAATGTGCGCGCTCACCGCATTCACACCAACCCGGAAGTGCGGGATTCTTTAAATCGCACGATGCCGCCGAGGCAGCTGTGTGATTTAAACACACGTGTGAATCCGCCCTTTCTAAAACAGTTACTCGGTCAAAGGAGGAGGTAAAATTAGCCTAGCATGATTTACTCCTGACTAATCTGGTTACTCATAATAATCACTGTATTGGCAAGATGCTTACAGACTGACTATTTTATAATCTGCATGAAACTTATTTATAAATTTAAAATTTGTAGTCTTAAAATATATAGAATTAACCTTTAATTTGAAATAAAATATATTTAAAGTTAAACTATAAATTTAAAATTTCTAATGTAATAATGATCTACCTCACACGGTTGTTGTGAAGGTGAACTAGATAAGCAGTGTAAAGCACTTTGAACGCTGAAATCACTGTAAAAATGATAAATAATAAAAATAGTGGATGATCAGCATATTGAATGAAGTTCTGTAGCACAGTCTGGAAACATTTGGAGGGATGACCCCTCGGTTAGTATAAATTGTGACAGATTGTCCTAGAAATATGCTGAAATCGGGGCATAGGACCAATTTCCTACTGCTACCTGAAAAATCTGCCTGCAGCAATACATATTGCAACTGTGTGGCAAAACACTTAACAACATAGTACCTTGGCTTTTAGATTGTAAGCCACAGGCAGGGACCGCATCTATTTCTATGTTCTGTACAGCACCAGGCACATGGCTTGCGCTATATAAATGTTTATAATAATAATAATAATAATAATAATAATAATGTTCCTTTCCAATTATTCTCCACTAAGCTCCTGCACTGTCCAAGGATGCACAACAAGTTGGATTAAAATGTTCCTAGATATTCTATGCCCACATCTTCCTTCTGCATTGACCTGTATTTTCTATTAAGTGATTGTAGTCACTGAAGCTGTTTCAATCTGTACAGCAGACAGTCTGGCTCATGATCTTTGTTGATGTGCAGCGTATATCTCAATAATAGCAAGCTGGCACTATTGTTCAGAAAGTGAAAGGGGCTTATGATTTTAATGAGCCCAGTTTTGCCCAGAACTTTGTTAGCCAAGTGATTTTACATGCAGACATCAGGCTATCACTCTGCTAATGTGAATTGGCTTTAAAGTAGATGCAAATGTAGTTTAATACAACTGAAATTCAAGTCTTGTTTGTTATGAAGAAACTGTAAATAGGGATGGGCGAACGCGGTTCAGAAGTTCGGACCGAACTCGGTCTGTTCGGTTGACTGAACTGAACTTCCGAACCGAACTCAAATTTCAAACCTAACCAAACCAAATTTCTGAACTTCGTTCTGTTCGCCCATCCCTAGTGGCAACACACACCAAAAAACCTGGTTATGAATGGCCGAACTTGGTTCAGAAGTTCAGAATTCGACCAAACTCGGTCTGTTCCGTTGACCGAACTGAACTTCCGAACCGAACTCGAATTACAAATTGAACTGAACTGAACCAAATTTCCGAACTCGAATTTCAAACTGAACTGAACCGAACCTCCGAACTCCGTTCTGTTCGCCCATCCCTAACTGTAAAACTGTCTTGATTTGGTAGTCCGGTCCAAATCCAATATGATTTTCCTTGCCTCATTGTCTCTGTATGGTACAGTAACATAGTAGGGGTTTTTTCCTCTCTGGCAGACATTGATGGCTTAGGAAGCAGCGCAATAGGTGGACAGCTGTTGGCATCTGCATCAACCCAATCTCCTCTCACCCAGAATCGGAAAACAGATGACTCGGTTGTGGCAGGTAGGGAGGGAGTCTGTATCATGGCCTATACAAGTGTGTGATAGAAGGCTGATGATGTACCACAGGGGATTTGTTCAGGTAAAAGGAGTTTCATACCAATGGGGGGACTTTTTTTATATCACCAGCAATGAAAGGTGGATTTCAGAGCCCACATTTAGATAATAGGGCTTTCATAATGGATTTAGAATTGAGGATAGGGAACCTCTAGCCCACAGGCCTGTTGTTTGGCCCCTTGCATTCAGGCTCTATCTTCAAGTAATGTCCCTTCTTACCCTGAGCATATATCCCTTCCTTCCCCTCTGAGCATGCACACTCTTCTTCATTCCCTTCCCTAACTTTAGCATGCCTTTCAATGTTCCCCATCTCATGCAAGTCTCCTCAGCCTGGCTCGCAGGAATAATTAAATTCAGAAGTGGCCCACAGGGAAGAAAGGTTTTCCCACCTTTGATCTAGATAAATGAGATTCCACTAGGTTGTTTTTTTTATAAAGAAATGTTCACAGCAGTGAATTGAAAAGGTTAGGCTTCGTGTGGGTTTTGTATTGTGGTGTTTCCAGATTCAAATTTATCAATTGCTGATGTAGCTTCAAGTTCAGTTATGTTGCCTTGAAAAGAAAAAAAAGAGAGAGATGGTGGTAGTATAAAACACTCAAGAATGAAAGCCACTGTTTTAGACATGTAGTGGCCCATTGTAGTAAAACCAAAGATAGCACCACACAGAGATGATGGAGTTTGTTTTTCCCATGCCAATAAAATATTGATTGTTACTTTAGCCAAGAAACCAAGTGATCCTTTTTTTGCTTCAGGTATGGCTTTTGCACGATATCTTCTAATTGGTTGCTGGAAGAACTTGATTGATACATTATCCACACCTCTGACTGGCCGCATGGCAGGAAGCTCTAAAGGGTTAGCGTTCATTCTGGGTGCTGAAGGAGTCAAGGAGCAGAATCAGAAGGAGAAAGATGCCATCTGCATGAGCCTGGATGGACTAAGGAAGGCTGCGCGTCTCAGCTGTGTTTTAGGTATATTTCTAGGTATCTTTGTGCAATTGGATTGAATCAGCGAATGGGTTCAGGGAGGTATATTTTTATAAAGTGAGAATATGGGGAGGAGAAAAGCAAATAGATAGCACCAGGTTAAGTTGCTGTTAAATCCTCAACATCCTTCTCCTTGCTGCTGCTTAACGGTTAGAGTGCGACTTTCTAGTGGAGAGTTAGAGGGAAAAGTTGATTAGAAAATAATTGACTTGCTTCTTTTAGGGGTTGCTGCTAATTGCGCATCAGCCCTTGCCCAGATGTCTGCTGCTTCCTGTGTGCAAGAGGAGAAGGAGTAAAGAGAAGTCCATGAACCCAGTGATGCTATAGCTCAAGGTAGCTGCAAACGGTCATGAAACTCATGTATTTGAAATTATTTCATTCTCCCATTTTTAAAATGATACAAGTAAGTGTGCAAAGTATTTTGTTATATATGGGAAGAGCATGGTGTGGGAAGTACCACTTGTTGGCCATTCAAGTGTATGCAGAAGATGTCCATGGGGTAAAAGTGAGTCTCAGGGTATTTTTCAGACATTACAAGATCACATTCAACCACAGTGAACCACGGTCAATACCCACATGGGGTCAAAATCAACCATGCTTCCGGAGCTCCCCCCCCCCGGACCATCTCCGAAAGCGGCGACTAACGGGAACCAACAAAAAGTAACGTCTGGCCGGCAACCACCGGCCGGAATCAAAGGAAATGATTCCCAGCCATGGACAAAGCACACAGCGTCGCTGCCAGGCAACCAGCAACAACACAGGCCGGGGAGGGAGATTTAAAGGGCACACAGCAGCAGCCGGGATGAGCCGCCCCGACGCCTTCCAGGTGCTTTGACCACGGCCCAGCCCGGGATCGGTGTAACGTCTGTTGCGCTGCCCCGGCCGTGATCTGGCAGCCCGATTCCCTGCCATGGTCCCGGTCCCGTCACGCCTGTTCGGGGCTTTTTTTGACCACGGGAGTGGTTGTTCGGTTCACCCCCGCAGGGAATCCACTGTGGTGAATCAGGACTGCGTAACGTCTGAAATCACCCTCACAAATTTTATAGTACCAGTATCATCTTGTTACTTTGGGGTGAAACCCAATTCTCCTGAAGTCGAGGAGAGTTTTGCCACCATTTCAAATGGGATGAGGATTTCACCTTTTTATTTTATCCTATATAAATCATCTTTTGATTTTGTACAAACATGCTGCATATTAAAGCTGTATCTTTTAATATTGATAACAAGTACAGCCATACATTTTACTTTTTTTTTAAAAAAAAAGAGTGCATATTATTCAGGGACTCATTCACTGCATTTTCCCCATTGGAGACAATGGGAAAATGCAGTGAACATGAGTTGCTTGATCATATATTTTATGCAGCTGACTTTCTAATGGGCTCAGAGGGAGACCAGACTCTGCTTAGTCTTGCTACTTCTTGAGATTTGCACCCAGCAGAGTTACCTGAATACGGACTTTGTAGTCACATGTCGTACTTATCAAATGTTTACTACTGCCTGCCCAAAAATTCCACTCGCTGATTACGGTTTGGTGGCCTGTGTGAAATGTGCTTTGTGATCTTGGGCCCGTTGCCAATGGAGAAAAATTCCCAACACTAAAACTACATTATAGTCAGCCCTAACCTGTAATCTTGTTTGAAGTCTCAGGAGAAAGGTGCGTGAGTACCTGTGAGTGAACAACTCTCTCATGCTTTGCCATGCAGGAGGATCTTGCGAGACTGGGTGACTGGGCATCCAAATGGCGGATGATGTTTAATGTGGAGAAGTGCAAAATGATGCACATAAGGAAAAATAACCCAAACTATGTGTACACAATGCTGGGTTCTAAATTAGGAGTTACCACTCAGGAAAAGGATCTTGGAGTCATTGTGGACAATACATTGAAATCTTCAACTCGGTGTGCAGCGGCAGTCAAAAAAGCAAACAATGTTAGGAATCATTCGGAAAGGGATAAAGAATAAAACAGAAATATGTATCGTAATGCCTCTATATAAATCTGTGGTACGACCGCACCTGGAGTATTGTGTGCGCTTTCTGATCACCCCATCTAAACAAAAACATAGTAGAACTAGAAAAGGTACAGAGAAGGGCAGTAAAAATGATCAAGGGTGTGGAACGCCTTCCATATGAAGAGAGGCTTGATAGGTTGGGGCCCAGAGATGACTGAGAGAGGGTATGTAGTAGTAGTAGTAAATATTTATTGTTTAGCCGTTAGGCTTTTACAACATGTAAAAAAGAAAAATATAAAATCAAGGTAACTCAAATCAATATGTACAACAAGTAAAGTATTAATTAAGCAAACAAGATGAATATAAACATATGTATCATCCAAGGGTAGAGACTAGCTGGAAGATCTCACATCCAATTATATACAATAAGTCAGAAACTTCCGTAGGTACTTTTACTAAGACAATCCCGCCTCATCTGGGTGGCAGTTAAACAAAAAACTGCTGCCCTCCTCATCACCACAGAGTCAATAGGGTTACGAAACTTTGACAACAGCAAATCATAGCTATCTGAGAGATTAAGTATACTCAAGTATTTACGTCTTGTGACAGCATACACAGGGCATACAAAAAAAACATGCTCAACAGTTTCAACCTGCAAAAGATCACATATAGGGCAAATCCTCATTTCTCGAAGTATGCCCTGGTAGCGACCCTCCAGTAATGCTGAGGGAAAAACATTACATCTAAATTGCATGAATACATTCCTTCGTTTCGAGTCAAGCCAGGAGTTAACATATCTAGGGCCACCGTTATTTACACTAAGTGCGAGATAAGCAGGAGCAATTTTTTTAGAAAGTAAAAGAAAATTCTCAACTTGCAGTTCCTGGTTCACAATTCTTCTTTTTATTACTACCAAGGCCCCATTTAGGCCCAGGGAGCCCCAAACCGGCCTAGAGTAGCCCAACCTCGCTACTTCAGTGTCCACCAATGGAATCCATTTTTTAAAGAGCCCATTAGTTAAAGGTCAGAGAGACTAAGGAATTCGTTTGAGGAGAACAAAACAAGGTTTTCTGCCAATATTTTATTAAAATCGCCAAGGCACATGATTTTACTCCCGGGTAGGCAGTTTCACGCCTTAAAATTCCCTGTGGGGTACCACTAGGGACCCCCAGTATAGTACGAAGAAAACCGTTTTGGATCAGCTCTAGTTTTTCTAAATAGAAGAGGCCCCACGCAGGAAAAGCATACATAACTTGACTGATCACTTTGGCCCTAAATAATTTAAGTGCCGGGGCTACCATCTTGCCCCCTGCTTTAAAATAAAAGTTGGCAATGGCTGCGGAAGTCCTTTTAGCCGATGATAAAACAGCCTCATAATGATGCTTCCAGTTTAAGGGGGAAGATATAATTACCCAAAGGTATTTATACAATTTTACCTGCTCTATTTGGTTCACACCAATGTACCACCGAAAGGGTTTAACAACACCTCTCTTTCCCACCACTATAACCTTTGTTTTGGTATAGTTTATAGAGAGGTTTTCTATGTTACAGTAAACCTCAAATTTCTGCATTAGTCGGTTTAGTCCTATAGGAGTTTGTGAAATCAGGACTGTATCGTCTGCATATAGCAGCGCTGGGACTCTCCTATCGCATATCTTTGGGGCGTGAGTATCTATACGTTTTAGAAAATCAATCACAATTAAACAAAGCCGGAGTCAATATGCACCCCGTCTAACTCCACGATGCACTGGATTTTTTTCTGTTAGGTGATTTGAAGGGGCGCACCTTACCTGGAGAGTGTTATTCGTATGTAATTTAATTAGCAAATATAGCAATCTGGGATCTAATGAAAATTTACTTAATTTGGCCCATAATCGGTCCCTATTAACTAGGTCAAAAGCCATTCGTAGATCTATAAAACACAAATAAAAAATTTTCTGCCGCATGACATAATGGTCTAAGAGGTGATAAAGGGTGAGAATCTGATCGGTAGTGGACTTCCCTTTACCAAACCCAACTTGTTCCATTTGAATGATATTATCTTTGAACCAGGACTGTAATTTCCCCAATAGCTACCTGGCATATAGTTTTCCCAACACACTAAGTAGGCTGATAGGCCGATAGTTTACTGGGAGCCAGGGGTCACCTTTTTTAAAAATTGGCACTACAGTGCTGTTTAGCCAAGCCTTGGGAATCTCATCCAAATTATTTATTTGAGTAAAAAGGGGTGCCAAGATTTTGGCCCACCACTCAGGGGGACTCTTCAGAAGGTCGGGTGTGATATAGTCCTCCCCCGGAGATTTCCCTAATTTCAGTTGGGAAATAGGTTCCCACTATGGCACCCAGTGTCAGAGGTCGAAGTCTTGGAACTTATCAACAGGTGCGAGAAAAGGACTATTATCCACGAGTGGTACAGATTGAAACACTCCCTTATAATAACTTCTGGGGGTACACAGGAAATGCTCACTTCTCTTTTACCCAAATTAAAAGACCACATAAGATCCCAAAAGGATCTCAAGTCGTTTTTAGTTGCAGCTGTTTGCAAGAGTAGCCAGCGGTTTCTTTGATAGTCAGTTTTCTTAGATGATAATAGTTTACAAGAGAGAGGGTGTGATAAAAGTTCATAAAATCATAAGTGGTGTAGAACACGTAAATGGGGAGTGGTTATTTACCCTCTCTAGAACAAGGGGACACTCCATTAAATTAGCTGGCAGCAGATTTAAAACAAATAAGAGAAGAAAAAAAAATTCACTCAGCGCACAATTAACTTGTAGAATTTACTGCCAGAGGAAGTGGTCAAGGCCGGTAATGTAGCTAGTTTTAAAAGGGATTTGATATGTTTTGGAGGATAGGTCTATTAATGGCTATTAGCCAAGTAGGTTTGGGAGATGTAACCAGGCTCTTACTGATGGGGGCTGGAATAACAGGGAATGAATTGCCCATTGTGACCTGTTCGGTACTTCTCCCAAGAGACAGAGATTGGCCGCTATTGCAGATAGTATTCTGGGCTTGATGGGTCATCGGTTTGACCCAGTATGGCACTACTTGCGTTCATACTAGAGGAGAAATCCTTGAGGCCAGTTAATACGAGGAAAACTTGTACTGCGTGTGTCTTCAGATAATAGAGGAATGTGAATCTGTACAGCAGCCAATTTGGCACCTTTCACACATGCTAAAATACACTCTCTCACAGGCCAAACCTAAAAAAGAATTTAAAAAATAAAATAAAATTATGGCATATAGGTGAGAGAAGATGTTTTCCCCCATTTCCCCCTAAAAACTCCATTGTATTATCAATCTCTTCCACACTGCAAGCCTGTTTGTTTGTTTTTTAAATAATGGAAACTGATTTTTTTATTATTTTTACAATGGCACAGTGAAACAGAAAGTGGAGCAGAAGCTGGAGCAGATGGGGAAAGTGCAGGGAGTCTGCCTGCATACTGCTCATGTTTTGTGCATGGATGCCATCCTCAATGTGGGACTGGAAATGGGAAGCCACAATCAAGACTGTTGGCCGCATGTGTTCAGGTACAGGAATTGTGTACTTCCTGCTTGTGAGTGGTTTTGATGGTTCTTGGAGATGCTGAGATACCACGATAAAGAAGGTACCACGCGTAGTAGTAACAGAGATGGACCCAAGAGACAGTTCACTGGTGGGAAAAGAAGTGAGGGGAAGATTCTCAAAGAACACCTGAGATACGCTTTTACATGACAAAAATGGGTTCTTATAAGTGCTCAAGATAATACCAGGTGTTATAAATGCTGGAGTTTTGTAATGTGAATGCACTATTCCCCTTTTATGCAGCAAGATCTCGCAGCTTTGTAAGACCCACCAGATGTAACTCTTAGACTGCTTTTAAACGAGGAGCGCTGAAGCGCCTCCTCAACGCCGCATTAAAGCAAAGTCGCCAGAAGTGACGTTCTCCCCGTTGCCGGCGGCAGCTGAAGACACGGGGCTTTGGAGCGGCGCGTTCTTAAGCCAGATAATTGAAGTCTTAAGAACGCGCTGCTCCAAAGCCCCGTGTCTCCAGCCGCCGCTGGCAACGGGGAGAACGTCACTTCCGGCGGCTTTGCTTTAATGTGGCGTTGAGGAGGCGCTTCAGCGCTCCTCGTTTAAAAGCAGCTTTACAAGGCTGTGAGATCTCGCTGCATAAAAGGGGAATAGTGCATTCACACATTATGAAGCTCCAGCATTTATAACACCCAGTATTATCTCAAGCACTTATAAGAACCCATTTTTGTCATGTAAAAGTGGCCTTTGTCTCTAGGGCCACTTTTACACGAGGTGCAAAAGAAGTGCCTCTGAAGCTGCACTTTCAGGGAAAAGCCACAGGGGGGGGGGATTACACACACCCTGCACTATCCCTTCACTATCCGAAGTGACATGCTGCCCATTCTCGGAAGCGGCGGTGGCTGGAGACGCGAAGCTTTGAAGAGGCGTGTTCTGAAAGCCTCACTTAGCAGGCTTTCAGAACATGCCTCTTCAAAGCTCTGCGTCTCCCGACGCTGCTGCCGAGAACAGGCAACATGTCACTTCCACTAGCACAGGGGGCGTGTAAACACCCCCCGCATGACTTTTCCCTGAAGGCGCAACTTCAGAGGTGCTGCTTTTGCGCCTCATGTAAAAGTGGCCTACGGCTGCATTCACACGAGTCTTTTCTGCCAGCTCTTTAATTACCTACACAAGAATGCTGTTGTGCTTTATCATCCTTTATCAGTCTTCACACATGCTGATAAATCTCCCTCCCCTGCATCAAATCTTGCTTGTGCAGGATCTTGTGAGCTAAGTCATGAGCAATAAAAATGCAGGAGAAGCAATTTTTGCTACGTTTTAAGTCTCATGTGAATACAACCTAAGCCCCTGATCCAAAGTCCGTGTGCACATGGTGCCACGGGGAAAGCCTCGTGCCACCTGTGATGGGGGTGGTGTCACGGTCTGGAAGTGGCAAGTTTCCAGTGTGACACTATGCACATGCACACTTTGGGTATGCACATAGTAGGTTAGGTCTGTTCACCCACACCAGACACGCACATAGACCTTGGATTGGGGCCTAACCTACTGGAAATGAAAGTGACATGTGCTCCTAAATCCCTGTTGAAAATCTTTCCCAAGACTGTAAATTGAGAGGCAGTATCCCATTTTTTGTATAAAAGATGTATATAAAAAAGTTTCAGACTACCTGATACTATAGCAACCACTACCACTGAGGGTGTTTTCACACATAACAGAAAGCCTCTGTGAACCTCTACAGAAATGCACCATCATTGCCTTGGAGTTGCCATGTTATGACAATTTCTGTGACAGCTTATCTACTATGTGGTGATTCTACTGTAGATTACCTTTGAGTTATTACATGGTAGATCCATTCAGACATCATGGAGACTGCCAACCTGAGGCAACTCTGTAGTGCTTCTGTGCTGTGTGCTTCAGGTCGTCTGATAGTACCTTACTGTGCACCATCTAGGCACCAGCAACCGCTATGTATCATGGTTTACTGCTAAGGTTCATTCTCTCTGCAGTGGTTCCCAAGCTTTTGGCCTGTTTGACAGTATTCTGAGGCATAAATATAGTTCCATGACAATAGAGAGTGACAAATATATGCAAAGTATATGAAATATCATTTGGGATCATGACCAAATGAGGTAACCCCATTTGGGCCCCTGGCTTATAATTTGGGAACCTGTGCTTTACTGGCATTATTCTTTTAGCCTTTGTGCCATCTTTTATTGCCAGTGATGTATCTAACTTACGAGCATTCAAAGCTAGACTAGCTAGTAGCTACCACTAGCTAGAGATTGCAGGGGAAGGAAATCTGGGACTCATAACCCACACTCAGTCTGCAGTTGTTTTTTATTTGCCTCCTTTCCACTGCCTGGATCTGTCCCAAGTATCCAGACCCTACACGCAAGCACTGAAGGCATATGCTCTGGGGGAAGGGAGCAACGATGAAAGCATAGATTCAAGGACAGAGGATGGTGGATCCAAGGTGTTGATCTGTTAGCTGGGTCCTCTTCTTCCTTCTCTCATCCTGAACATACCCCTTAAGCCCACTCCCCACCTCCAATTCCTGTCGGCCCTGTGGAGCTTTTTCTAATTTTCAAAGTGCTCCATGGGAGGAGCCTCTGCACTATAGTGATTAATACAATTCATATTTTTCATTTCAGCACCACTAAAACTATTTGTAGGTAGCTGTTAAGCAACAAGTGGAGAGCAGAGCCAGTCGGTTCCATAGTGAACATACCTGCAGATTTCTGTTTCATGGTTGATCTTTTTCCATCTCTTGTCAGAGTGTGTGAATACATCAGCACACTGGAGCACACGCACTTCAGGGATGGCACGTCCAAGCCCCCGCTCACCATAACCCAAGCTCAACAGGCCACAGGAGGGCTCCAAGCAGATTTTCAGTCAACATCGTCTCCCCAGGAAATAACCCCTGAGCAGGAGACCACACTGAGCAACAATCCGGTCATCCAGCCAGTCTCCATTCAGGAGCTCATCAAAGAGGGCAGCAAGGGCAGAGCTTTTGACTTCCGTGGAGGCAGCCTCCTAAGTGGAAGTAATGCATCTAAGGCTGTCCTCACCCTCTCCACACAAGCTGACAGGTATGCAATGGACAGTAGTGTTTGGCAGTTGGTTTCTTTGAATTCCCCAGAATCTCTGCCAAACCTTGTTGGCTAGGGTACGAGACTTCTGACTATTGGGAGGTGGCAGGGAATGGATCACTCTGTTTATGACCTGCTTCTGCACTTCTCTGAAGCTGGCCACTAGGTTAGATGAGCCATTCGTCTGGCCCCGTTTTGGGTCTGAGGCCAAAGGATAAAAATATTTGGAAATTATAAGGAAAAACTAGAATAATGGTACAAGCAACTGAGAGACTGGTTTTGCAGACTTGCTGTACATTTTCTAGTAAATTCAGATTCACAGAATTGTTTACAGAGACCACAGTTGTAGTTTTAGTTACATGGTCAGTATTTTGCACTTACTTCAGTGTAGATTTCCATATTTCTATAAATGTTTAAGCTATGCAGTTGTGGCATCATTGCATAAAGGGTGATTTTAAATGAGCAAGGCTTGATGGGGGTCCATGGGGCAGCAGCGGGGTCCCCACACACGCGAAGCGCATGGGGAGAATTTCAACCGAACGGCTTCTGGCATGGCTTCCCCGTCCACGGAAGCGGCCATCCTGGCCCGCATGGGGCACTCCGAATTTTTCAGGAGTGCTCTGTGCATGGCCATGGGTGGCCTCTGCGTGGGTCATGGGAGCACGCCTCCCCATGCACCAACTTTAAATGAGCAGTTGGACATGTAGATGATGGAGGTGGGGAGGAATGCATGGCTACATCTTGTTTAAGAACACCCAAAGTGTAATGGCAGCCAGTAAATCAGTAGTGATAGGTAGTGTTATTTTCTTCTTAAATGAAATGAGATTCATTACTAATTTAAGTATTAAATATTATTGATGTATCATTATAATATTAAGGTTCCATTCTAGAGAGAGAGGGTGATTACTGCATTGGTCCCGAGATAAGAGAGCGAGGGATTTTCCTCAGGCATGTCAAAAGTCAACATTCAGGAAATACAAGCTCTCAGTGGTAACTGTATTCACTCACTCAGTTAACTAAATGGGGATTTATACACCTCTCTCTAGTTGCCCATATTGGAAATGTTAGACCTAAAGGTGCATCCGCAAAGCCCTCCCTGAAGAAGGGAAGCTGCCATTGAGCACAGATAAAAGCCTTGCTGGCTTCTGCTGAACTGTGTGATGCTAAGTGAAAAGGGTGTCCATGGCAACAAACCCATGTCAGGCAACTCGATTCTGTGTCAACTTCCCCCATTTGGGGAGAATTGTATGAATGTATCCTAAGCTGCTTGTAATAATTTGCTTGCATGACATATATAGGGCCAGATTTTCAGTTGGAATAATTGGCTTAGCTCTGTCAAAATCAGTGGAGCTATCCCAGTACACCCCTTGGACAGAACTCCTCCACGGAGCATGTTGGATGGCTGGACTGTGGCTTTAAACTACCAACTATAATAAGGTGGATTGGACCATTAGCAGTTGGAGCCCCTGGAGAAATTCTGACTTTTGAACACCCTGGTCTTGTTTTCCATCAAAAACAACAGAACCAGTGGATTAGAAAACACTTGAAAACACCAAGTAATTATCTGATGCTGTTCAATGGCAACCTTAATAGCAAAGCAGCAGCTGGATACAAGTGAGACATTTTCACACTGTGCAAATTAGCCTCTGGAGTTTGTTTGTAAGTTGTATATTAACACTTTTGCTTCCAGGCTCTTTGAAGATGCTGTAGACAAGCTAAACCTGATGGCACTAGGAGGTTTCCTTTACCAGCTGAAGAAAGCTTCTCAGTCCCAGCTCTTCCACTCGGTCACAGACACACTTGATTACTCGTTAGCAATGCCAGGTAAATCTCCTAATGGACAGAAAGAGATACCACCTAAAAGACCTCTGAAGAATTCTATATTTTCTCTGTCTCCTAGAACATTTGTTGTTCATTCTTTCTTCTATAATACATCCAGGACAGGTAGTTCAAAGGCGAAAGTAATTTTTTTTAAATGTATTTATTTAGAGCGTTAGCCCATTCTTCCCTGAAGGCTCAGGCCAGTTTACAACATACAATATATGCGTTAAGCAGACAGTGTATTTATCTTTCACAAAACAGCTAACATAAATAAGGGCTCAGGACAGAATTTTCCAAAATGCTGAGGAGCTTTCAGAAACGTACAAAAAAACCAGAGATGCTACTGTTGGTATAAAGAATAAATAAATTACTATTTGAAAGTAAATTGAATATGCTTTAGCGTACAAAGTTCATAATATCCTATGGAGCAATTGCATAGATGTGATGAGTGAATGGTGTTATCAATTTCATATTGCAAAGGAAACAGAGGTAGGCTGCACATACTAAGCAACCATCAAGGGGTTATAGCAAGCAGAGTTCCCGACAGGAGGATCTAAGATGAAGCAGAGGAGCTCTGTTCTGCCTCTCAGGGTGAAATCCATTCCTGCACAGAGAGGCTAGGCCGAGGCCTAGGCAATGCTTAAGCTTCCTCTCAGCTCCTCAAAATATGGCTCTTGCACAAAGTCCACTTTAGCTTTTACAGTTTCCTCCAGGAGAGAACAGTTGTGTGTCATCTTGTTTTATCCTTTTTCACATGTTCCTTCCCTACTGCTAACGATGCATCCCTGCTTTGAGTTTTGCCTCAGGTGTTGCCGCTGCAAGCCCATGGTGATGCGTGGCTGCCCCACAACTCTCATGAGACTGACCAACTAAAAGAGGGAAGTGTCCCTTTCCACATTACTAAAATACACATAAGGAAAATAGCTGGATTGTTCAACCTCGCTTTCTCACACTTGTGGGTCATTTGCTGAGGCATCCAGCAGTCTAGTCCCTGTCTCTTATACACATCTAGATGTGTATAAGACACCGAAAGGGTTTAACAACACCTCTCTTTCCCACCACTATAACCTTTGTTTTGGTATAGTTTATAGAGAGGTTTTCTATGTTACAGTAAACCTCAAATTTCTGCATTAGTCGGTTTAGTCCTATAGGAGTTTGTGAAATCAGGACTGTATCGTCTGCATATAGCAGCGCTGGGACTCTCCTATCGCATATCTTTGGGGCGTGAGTATCTATACGTTTTAGAAAATCAATCACAATTAAACAAAGCCGGAGTCAATATGCACCCCGTCTAACTCCACGATGCACTGGATTTTTTTCTGTTAGGTGATTTGAAGGGGCGCACCTTACCTGGAGAGTGTTATTCGTATGTAATTTAATTAGCAAATATAGCAATCTGGGATCTAATGAAAATTTACTTAATTTGGCCCATAATCGGTCCCTATTAACTAGGTCAAAAGCCATTCGTAGATCTATAAAACACAAATAAAAAATTTTCTGCCGCATGACATAATGGTCTAAGAGGTGATAAAGGGTGAGAATCTGATCGGTAGTGGACTTCCCTTTACCAAACCCAACTTGTTCCATTTGAATGATATTATCTTTGAACCAGGACTGTAATTTCCCCAATAGCTACCTGGCATATAGTTTTCCCAACACACTAAGTAGGCTGATAGGCCGATAGTTTACTGGGAGCCAGGGGTCACCTTTTTTAAAAATTGGCACTACAGTGCTGTTTAGCCAAGCCTTGGGAATCTCATCCAAATTATTTATTTGAGTAAAAAGGGGTGCCAAGATTTTGGCCCACCACTCAGGGGGACTCTTCAGAAGGTCGGGTGTGATATAGTCCTCCCCCGGAGATTTCCCTAATTTCAGTTGGGAAATAGGTTCCCACTATGGCACCCAGTGTCAGAGGTCGAAGTCTTGGAACTTATCAACAGGTGCGAGAAAAGGACTATTATCCACGAGTGGTACAGATTGAAACACTCCCTTATAATAACTTCTGGGGGTACACAGGAAATGCTCACTTCTCTTTTACCCAAATTAAAAGACCACATAAGATCCCAAAAGGATCTCAAGTCGTTTTTAGTTGCAGCTGTTTGCAAGAGTAGCCAGCGGTTTCTTTGATAGTCAGTTTTCTTAGATGATAATAGTTTACAAGAGAGAGGGTGTGATAAAAGTTCATAAAATCATAAGTGGTGTAGAACACGTAAATGGGGAGTGGTTATTTACCCTCTCTAGAACAAGGGGACACTCCATTAAATTAGCTGGCAGCAGATTTAAAACAAATAAGAGAAGAAAAAAAAATTCACTCAGCGCACAATTAACTTGTAGAATTTACTGCCAGAGGAAGTGGTCAAGGCCGGTAATGTAGCTAGTTTTAAAAGGGATTTGATATGTTTTGGAGGATAGGTCTATTAATGGCTATTAGCCAAGTAGGTTTGGGAGATGTAACCAGGCTCTTACTGATGGGGGCTGGAATAACAGGGAATGAATTGCCCATTGTGACCTGTTCGGTACTTCTCCCAAGAGACAGAGATTGGCCGCTATTGCAGATAGTATTCTGGGCTTGATGGGTCATCGGTTTGACCCAGTATGGCACTACTTGCGTTCATACTAGAGGAGAAATCCTTGAGGCCAGTTAATACGAGGAAAACTTGTACTGCGTGTGTCTTCAGATAATAGAGGAATGTGAATCTGTACAGCAGCCAATTTGGCACCTTTCACACATGCTAAAATACACTCTCTCACAGGCCAAACCTAAAAAAGAATTTAAAAAATAAAATAAAATTATGGCATATAGGTGAGAGAAGATGTTTTCCCCCATTTCCCCCTAAAAACTCCATTGTATTATCAATCTCTTCCACACTGCAAGCCTGTTTGTTTGTTTTTTAAATAATGGAAACTGATTTTTTTATTATTTTTACAATGGCACAGTGAAACAGAAAGTGGAGCAGAAGCTGGAGCAGATGGGGAAAGTGCAGGGAGTCTGCCTGCATACTGCTCATGTTTTGTGCATGGATGCCATCCTCAATGTGGGACTGGAAATGGGAAGCCACAATCAAGACTGTTGGCCGCATGTGTTCAGGTACAGGAATTGTGTACTTCCTGCTTGTGAGTGGTTTTGATGGTTCTTGGAGATGCTGAGATACCACGATAAAGAAGGTACCACGCGTAGTAGTAACAGAGATGGACCCAAGAGACAGTTCACTGGTGGGAAAAGAAGTGAGGGGAAGATTCTCAAAGAACACCTGAGATACGCTTTTACATGACAAAAATGGGTTCTTATAAGTGCTCAAGATAATACCAGGTGTTATAAATGCTGGAGTTTTGTAATGTGAATGCACTATTCCCCTTTTATGCAGCAAGATCTCGCAGCTTTGTAAGACCCACCAGATGTAACTCTTAGACTGCTTTTAAACGAGGAGCGCTGAAGCGCCTCCTCAACGCCGCATTAAAGCAAAGTCGCCAGAAGTGACGTTCTCCCCGTTGCCGGCGGCAGCTGAAGACACGGGGCTTTGGAGCGGCGCGTTCTTAAGCCAGATAATTGAAGTCTTAAGAACGCGCTGCTCCAAAGCCCCGTGTCTCCAGGGCCACNCTGCCCCCCCCCTTTTGTGTGCAAATTAAGCACTGCTTGTGCGCCTCTGTGCAGAGATGAATCTTCACCCTCCCTAAATGTCCAGGGCTCAGGTTTCTTTTCCTTACATTTTTCTAGTAGTGTTTTCTGCTTATGTTTTTTATGTCTCCAGAATTCAATAGCTCATGCCACTTTTATTATTAAATTGCTTTCCTCTGTGTTCTGCACAGGACGAGGACACTCTGTGGTTTTTATTCAGCAACTGTTAGCAAAACAATTTTACAGGCATAGTGTTGCATAAATGCTTGTTTTTCCATTTCAAACAGATTATTGCTTTGATTTTTTCATTAGTGATAAAAAGCACAGACATCCTTTGGAACCATGCAGCGATGTGCATTTCTGAAAGTTTGGAGAGCACTGGGAGATGAAACCCTTAGCAATAGGATTTTATTTAGAATGCTAGGGATATTTATTGACTGGAGGAAAATGTGTTGGATTCTTATTTTTTTTCTGGTATCATATTCTTTAGCTTGATAAAAACAACTTAAAAAAGCAAATGAAATATAGGGATGTGCAATTTGTTTCATTTTTATTAGTTACTAAAATGAGTGGAGCTCCATTCGTTTTAGTAACTAATGTTCCGAAAACAAATGAATAAGCAAACAACATGTTTGCTTTCATGCATTTTGGGGGTTTGTTTATTTTAATAAAAATCATTTTTACAAAACCACTGCACACGTGCAAAATGCCCACCAGGGCCTTCATGCGCACACATGGCCCTTTCCCAAAATGTCACCACCAGCGCCGGTGCCATTTTTGAAAAGGACACGCATGTGCAGAATGGTCTGTCAGCCATTTTGTACATGAACGGTGATTTTCAATTTTGTTTTTTAAAAATTATTAAAATAAACAGGGAAACCAAAAACAAATGGGATGTATACAAGAACCCTGCAAATGGATGGGGTTTTAGCCCATAAAATGGAAAGAAAAAGAAAAAATTAAGTGCTACACACCCCTAATGAAATACTGCAGTTAATATATCCTCTGTAGGTGTCACCAAAAGCTCCCAATTTAAATTCTTGGTCATGCATCACAAAGTACTTTTCTACTTAAAACACATATTTCCCACAAATTAAAATGATTAAGCTATTATATAGCTTCCACTAGTATTTTCACTTTAAAATCCACTTGAAAAATCCTACTGCATTTGAATCCTGAAGACTTCTATCTCTGTGTACCAAGTGCCTGTACAATCTGTTCCTGTCACAGGCCTTCCTTTAACTTCCAGTCCCAGGCATTCAGCAATCCTAGACTGCTCGCTATGCTGAATTTCTCACTGCATCGGTCTGATATGCAGTACTTAGGTTCATTTATTTGCAATCCAAGCAGAACCTCCCAAGATGTTGATTGTTGATCGATCCCTCTCTGTGAAATGCAGCTCTGGCTATAACGTTCAGCTTTCATTTTTCATATTATTTATTCAGTGCACTTTATTTTTCTTGTAGGAGAAATAAAATCCACTCAGGACAGGAGAAGTGCACTCCACTTGTTCCGCCTTGGTGATGCCATGCTCAGAATTGTAAGGAGCAAATCTCGTCCATTGCTCCATCTCATGCGCTGTTGGAGTCTGGTGGCACCTCATCTAGTGGAGGTGAGGAGAGGAGAGGTGAAAAGAGAAATGGGAGGGACCCCACTGTGGAAGGATATTATAAAAGCAAGTTGCTTAGTAAGACAATGTAAGACCTTTTTATTCAGCCAAGCATTTGGCAGGTGCAGGCAGGGGATTTTTAAATGTTTTTATGAAGTATATTTATTTTTATATATGTTATCTACCCTGAACCCTATGGGAAAGGACAGGATATAAATTTAAATAGCTAGCAGGATGCTGAAAATATTAGAATAGAAGGGTTCCAAAATATAAGCTCCTTACATGACTAAGAAGGCCATCTTCCATTCCTTTAGTTTCCTAATCCTTATAAATGTTGTTCTGCCTTCATCTAACAGCAGAAGCTGAACACTAGCTAACATAAGAAAATTCTCCCCTCCTTTTCCTATGGTGCAGCACTACATGACTTCATCATGGGCCTTGTCAATCTTTCTCAAAATTTGTAACCATGAATGGAGACCGGATTCAGCAGAGGGACCCTTGGTCTGTTCCGCTATGGCAGTTCATGTGTTCCCCCATGGACGCCTGTTACACTAAGCTGAAAATGGCTCTGTGGTGTTCCTGGTAACGTGTTTAATTAAACATTTACCCCCTACCTCTTGGCTTATGAACTATTTCATATGTCTGCTTTCAATAGCAAATTTAGGGAACATTTAAAACAATACAATCCTGGAAGCATAAAGCTTTCTTGAAATTATAAAGAGGATTAGGAGTAAAAATACAGCTTGAAGAAACACACACCTGATTTGAATTTTGTTCTGATCCTGCAGTTTAAGGGGAGATGGACGCACAATTTTTAAAGATATAATTCGCTCATACCATTGACCTAATGCAATTGCTGTTCCCCTCTCTGGTCCTGTACTGTATCCTCTCAGCTCCAGCTTCCTTCATTGTCTATGCTGTAAGGGTGAGAACAGAAACCAGGGAACGGAGGTCACTCCCCAGGTTGGCAGGCGGTATTTAACTAACGTGCCTGCCAGCTGGCAAGCTGTCCCGCCCCACCCTGCTCCAGCACCCCGCCATGATGAGCAGCCATGGTAGCCAGTGACGGGTAGCCATGATGCCTGGCCATGGTGGGACAAACAGACAGGCTCGCCTGGGTGGCTCTTGGCCTGTAATGCATGCCTGGGATCTTCCAGGAGACACATTCTGGGCCAGCCGCCTACCCGGGCCAGGACACTAGCAGATCAATATCTGGTGACCCAGGAACAAATGTGCGGCTGAGTCCCTGGTTCAGGTGGGCCATACTGGGCCCTTGGCATGTCTGTTTTTCTCCTAAGTCTACTGACATCTCCTTATGAAATGGGTAGTCCTCTTTCTAGGGAGGCAATTAGATTTCTTCTCTTTCTGTGGTTACACACAATGGCCCCAATCCTAAACACAGTTCCTCATGAGTAAGTCTCATTATAATCAATGGGACTTACTCCTGCGCAGGTATGTTTAGGATTGAGCCCATTATAGGCACCTTGTCTTCTAAAGTCTGTGGTTTCTGTGCTTGGGTAACCAGGTAGTCCCATCACCAGCATAGGTTCCCTGCAAGATCCACTCAAAAAGTCACAAAACTCTTTCCTGTACCACTCACTGCTTTGTTTTTCTCAAACCCAAGTACACAGACCCAAATGTACCAATCAAACACTATATTTTCAGTAGAGAGGCAAGCCCCGCCCTAGGCCCCCGCCTTCCAGTCATCTCCCTTGGTTCCAAAGCCTTCTTGGTCACAGGCAGGTCCCTCCCTTGGCTAAGTTCCTAAGCCCTGAGACAAGCCCTGCCTCTCCCTGCTAATTGACCCTCCCCCACCCTCTGGAGCTCTGGAAACAATGGGTGATTTCAGACGTGACGGGCTGGCGGTTCACCACAGTGGACCCCGAGGGGGGGGTGAAGACATCAACCACCCCCCGGGGCCAATAAAAGCCCCGAACAGATGTGACGGGGCCTGGACTATGGAGGGGAATGAAGCTGGCAGATCACAGACCGGGGCGGCACAACAGACGTGACGCCGATCCCCCGCCGTGGCAAGCACACCCAGAATCCCCCGGACAGGGGCGGGACACAGACATGGCCGCCCGAGGGCAGATGAAGCCAAAAGGCACCGAAAGGGAACGCCCACACCAGGGAAACGGGAAGGGAGGGGGGAGAAGGAGACGGAGAACAGGCGCACGGGTCCCACACACA
>QEPC01000585.1:212227-272223 GCA_003113815.1 Sphenodon punctatus
CCTCCTCGCTCCATCCCGCCACGTTCACCAGCCGCTTTTTCCCCTTTAAATCTCCCTCCGGTGAGTGTGTTGATGCCGGTTGCCTGGCAGCGACATTGCGCTCATAGCCCACGCCTGGGGATTATTTCCTTTGATCCCGGGCGGCGGCTGGCATCCAGACGTGACTTTTGGTTGATCACGGGTGGGGATATCGTTCACCACGCGTCCACGGGAATTGGTTCGGCTAGCCCGGGAAGCGTGGTTGAAATTGGCCCCGCGCGGGTGTTCAGCGTGGTGAACATCTGGCGGCCGCCGAACAGACGTTCAGGGCGCCTTGGCCCCACCGCGGGGTTCACCGTGGTTCACTGTGGTTCAGCGTGATCTCGTCACGTCTGAAATCACCCAATGACGGTGCCCAGGAGCAGTCTCCACCTCCGCGCTCAGCATCCATGCAGATTGTGTTTTCAGGGGGCTTGGGGGACGAAGCAGGGCTTCTCCAGGTGCAGATGGATGGGGTGGGGGGGATCCCCCATCTCCAGGCTGCAGGAGGTGCAGGTGAGGCAGTGCAGTTGCAGTGGAGAAGCACCATGACCAGGTGCGAATGGGCTGAGAATAGAAGACACCCCCCAAAAAAAAAAATCTGCCACCCCCAAAAAAAATATCTGCCACCCTAGGCAGGTACCTATGTTGCCTGTCTCTAAGGCCACTTTCAGACCTTCCTCCCCCCCTCCCCCCCCGGTGCATATTCTGGCTGCGGGAGGGAATGCGCAGCCAGAATATGCACGGGGTCTGTCCGGTCTGAAAGCAGCGTAAGTCCGGCCCTGAGCCCCATTCAGCCTCTTAAGGCTTTCTTCCCAGATGCCCATTAACTCCTTGCCCAGTAGTAGCCATTATCTCACACAGTTCATTAGCACATCCAATAACCCTTTCCTGGGCTTGCAAAGGCTTGCCTCTATGCCTGTTTCCAGAAGTTGGCATCAGCACAAGAACATCCCCACCCCGACTCTGGGTCTAATCCTTGGCAACCACCTTGTCCCCAGAAGCGAAATATAAAATGACTGCAGAGACGTCAGAGCTGAACAATGTCAGCTTCTTTGTTTGCCTGCACAGGAGAATAGAATGACCTTGCTTCTTTTTGCTCCTGGTAGATGACATAGAAGGCAGGGGAGAAATGGGAATAGAAATAGTTCATGCTCCTGCCATTTGCCTGGATATAATGATGACATTGATCCACTCGTTGGCCTATAATCCTTTCTCTGTTTAGCCCAAACATAATCTTTCAAATTGTTTGACTCATGAATTTTTTAAACATTTGGAGTTGGCAATACAGTGTTTCCATGAACTTTGTTTACATTGTGCCTGAGGCATGAGGAGTCAACTGTTAGAAATTTTAAAATGGAAAGGGAACACAGTTGAGCACAAAAAAGAAAACACCCCAAGTCAGTCAGGTCTCAAAAGCCTTTTAGATGATTCATTATGAAATAACACTGTATTCTGACTATAATTTGCCTGAACCTTCGTCCCTCAATGTGAACATCCACCAACTGGACATTCAAGATTCCTTGTTGCTTTTAAAAATGTATGCCAGCTGTTGTTTTTATCAGTATGAGCTTCAGCACCAGTCTGAGTTTGGAGTAGCTTGTTTGTCCACACAGGATGTTCTAGCAAATTTGGGAGCCTCAAAAGTAGGGTTGCACAGTTGCAAGGCTACAAGTGAGTGCTGTTAGCTGGACGTGTGTCCTGTCCATCTGCCTCAGAATCTCTTAGCAGTGTTCCTGACATGGTGCCTTGAAGGTAGGGTGCCCATCTAATAGAGTCTGAAACATATTTGTTGTACAAATGAACAATAGCCTGGAAAAAGCAAAGAATAGCATAGCCTTCATTGCTTGTTCATTTTTTAAAACAAACTTTTGAGCACTCTGCTCCCAATAAACTTCCATGTAGCACTGAGATATTAAACATGCTCAATTTTTAAGGCTTTATTTTTCTTTCAGAGTCAAGAATGGCTTATTTCACACCTTAACAAGGTCTAAAATAGGTATTTTGCTGCCACCATGACTGTGAAATAGTCGTTTTTTTACTGCATACTGGCTGGAGGATAGCTATTTAATGCTGAACTTCTGATCTGGCCAGCAGTCTGTCCCCAGCTAGGGCTGGACTACTCTGGGTGGGCAGGCGTAGGGGCCCGTCCCCTCACCCCACGTAAGAACATAAGTGCCGTACTGAATTAGACCAATGGTCCATCAAGCCCAGCATTCTATCTCTGACAGTGGCCAGTTTTGGCCGCATGGGAGAAGTACCAGCAGTCACAATGGGCAGTCTATTCCCTGTTGATCACTCCCTGCTCCCAACTGTAAGAAGTTCCCATCTCGTAATGTACTTGGCTAATAGCTGTTAATGGATCTATTCTCCAAGAATTTGTCCAGTCCTTTTTTAAGCGCAGCTATAATACTGTCCTTGACAACGTCCTCTGGCAACAAATTACACAATTTAACTGTGCGTTGAGTAAAAAAAATACTTCATTTGTTTTAAATCTGCCACCAGTTATTTCATGGAGTGTTCCCTAGTTCTAGTAATACTTGAGAGGGTAAATAACCGTTCCCTATCTACTCGTTCCACTCCACTCAACATTTTATAAACCTCTATCATATCCCCTCTGTCTTCTCTTTTCCAAGCCGAAGAGCCCTACCCTATCAACCTGTACATTGAAATCCTCTTTGTAAAGAAGCCATTCCAAGCCCTTGATAATTTTTGTTGTCCTTCTCTGCACCTTTTCAAGTTCTCCTATATTTTTTTGAATGGGGTGACCAGAATTGCACGCAGTACTTAAGGTGCGGCTGCACTATTGATTTATATAGGGGCATTATGATATTTTTAGTTGTTGTTATTGGCAAGCATTTATATAGTGCCAGCAGTGTACCTGGCACTTTACAAAGTAATGGAATAGACACGGTCCCTGCCTTAGGGCTTACAATCTGAGAGACTGGGGCGTGGGGGATGAAGGAAGGGGAACAGAGGGAGAGACAAGGAGTGTAACATTCATGAGGATGCGAGGTGCACGCGCTTGGCTTGGTTACATCGAGAATGATGGCTGGTTGGTCCATGTGGTGAGGATATGAGTACACAGACCTCAGGTAACAGATTGTACTGGATGGAGGGTATCCGCAGGAGTTAGGAGATGGGAGTGAGGAGTTTTATTCTCTATCCCTTTTCGAATAATTCGTAACATACTGTTTCATTTTTTGACCTATACCGCCCATTGAGCTGAGAATTTCAATGTTTTGTCCAGGGCTGCAGGTGGGATCGGTGTGCATGCAGCAGCATGAGTGGTGAGGTGGGGCTGGTGTACATGGGCACACGCTGATTTCCCCCCCACACACACACACACACACTGAGCAACCACCATTTTGGCCAATTGCTCCATGCATGAGCAATGGGTAGAGGTGGGTGGGCATGCATGTTTTGCGGGAGTGCACATGCACACCCACACACCCGCCGTGGCATTCACATGGGAGGCAATCATGCATGCCCATGCAGTGGATCTGTGTGCACATGCGTGGGTGCGTCTTGTGTAAAAAGGACCAGTGACTCCAAGGTTCTTTTCCTGATTGGTTACTCCTAATTTAGAACCCTGCATTGTGTACATATAGCTTGGATTATTATTCCCCTATGTGCATCACTTTGCACTTGTCCACATTAAATTTCATCTGCCATTTAGATGCCCAATCACCTAGAGTACATTTACACATACGTTAAATCAGAGCTTTTTTTCTTTCCCCCACATATTAGAACGATGTGGGAAAGACTCCATGCGCTTATTGAACAGTTCTTCTGTTTGTTTTTCCAGCGCATTGAGGGGCAGCCAAAAGCTACCTTTACAAGTGCGCATTTGAAATGACCCACATAAATCCTCTTGTCGGAATGTCGGTGTTCCATTTGCGTTGGAGACAAGCGCACCATTTTTCTCTGGTGAACGCAAACAGCCAGAGGAAAGCGCATGGTAACAGGAAGTCCGCTCATAGTCAGTGTCATGTCAGTTACACAGTGCCCCCCTTCCCGGTCTCAGCTCGGCTCCTCTCCCCTCCCTGGGAGCTGAGAGCCAGGGAAGCGGGGCACTGTGTAACTGACATGACCATCAGTTACACGGGGGGGAGGGATGGTTCTGCAGTTGGCGGTTTGGGTCGGATGGAAATACTTCCATTGAGGCGATCTAAGGATCTTCTAATTAATGATCATGGGAAGCTGCTATTGAACTTTGTGGACTCCCATGACCTGGTGGTGTTGAATGGAAGAGGAGATGCTGGTTCCGAGAGAGATTTTACTTATGTTACCAAACTTGGGCGCAGTGTGGTTGATTACATTCTCTCGAACTGTAACCATTATATGTTGTTTAAGGATTTCCAGGTTCTGGTACGTCTGGAAAGTGATCATCTTCCACTTTCCGTTACAATCTGTGTTGAGGATATGTGTAGGCAAGCTGATAACAAGTCTCTGGAGGCCTCAGGTCTGGTGTGCAGGCGTCGTAATAAGTGGGGAGGTGATTTGGCAATGGAAATATTCTCAATTTTACATGAGGAACATCTACAGTCTCTGCGCCAGCAGGTTTTGGCAGAATCTCAGAAAGATGTGGTACAATGTACCAAGGTTTATAATGACATTGTGTCATATCTTGGTGCTCATGGGCTTTCCGAAATTCCTTGCTCAAACCATATACCAGCTGTTGGCTGGTTTGATCAAGAATGCAGACAGGCCAAGAAGAGATTGGCAAAAGTTAGATGCCGCTGGGTGAGCTCTTATTTGCTGTCCCATAAACTTGAATACCTGGCTGAGAGGAGAGCATGTAAGATCTTATTAAAGGAGAAGAAAGCTCATCATAAACGTCTCTTATGGACAAAGCTCAAACTGGTGGCAGATACAAATGATTCTAGTCAATTCTGGTTTATAATTAACTCTGGCATGAGGACAGTTTCTAGAAATACTGCAGCGCAAATCCCGCAGGATAGTTGGTTGGCTTTTTTTGAGGATCTGTACAAAGTTGTGAGGAGTGGTCCGGATGATTTGTTGGTTGACATAACTTCTGAAGGGACATGTACGCAAGTGGAGGGGGATTTCCAAGAAACGGTTACAGAGGATGAACTCTTGGTATACATAGGCGCGTTGCATAAAGGTAAAGCCCCAGGAGGAGACTGGATTGTCCCGGAAGTTCTACAGTTGTGCCCCCAATTGTGGGTTCCCTGGTTAGCCAACTACTTTACATTGATAAACAACATAAGATCAGTACCACAAGAGTGGGGAGAGTCTATTATTCTCCCACTGTTTCAGAAGGGTAAAGTGCAGGACCCAGGCTCATATCGGCCCATTAGTCTTATCCCGGTTATCGGCAAGCTTTATGCCAAGGTTTTACTAAAACATCTGGAGTGCTGGGTTATGGCAAATTCTAACATTCCAGATGTGCAATTTGGCTTCCGAAAGGGGTGTTCAGTTATTGATAACTGTTTTCTCTTATCCCATATTATTTATAAATATCAAAGAGTACGTTCGGGGCAATTATTCCTTGCATTTATTGACCTGCGCAAGGCTTTTGATTCTGTTTCACGGGAAAAGCTCTGGATCAAACTGCGGCGTGAGGGGATAAATGAGACCTTGCTGGCCCTTATAATGCAAATGCATACGAACAATATAGCTCGCGTTCGTGTTTCTCCTTGGATTACTTCTACAAAATCTCTCTCTATACAGAGGGGGTTAGACAGGGTGGTATACTAGCTCCCACTCTGTTCAACATCTTCTTGGGGGACTTGTTGGAGTACCTTGGAAAGAAAGAAGGCCACCCCCTCAAGATAAAGAACAGGTCTACACTGGCATTAATGTATGCCGATAATATTGTGATAATGTCGCAAACCAGGAAGGGGCTGTTATTTCAGCTCGATAACTTGAAGGAATATTGTACGGTTAATATGCTCCAGATTAACCCCAAAAAGTCACAGATTATGGTGATTGGTAGGAAGCCTGAAGTGTTCCAATGGAAATTTGGAAATGAGCTGTTATTGCAGGTAGATAATTATGTTTATCTGGGTATGAATTTCTCCAATAATCTGAAATGGGGTAGACATGTAAAAGAGCTGGCCCTGAAGGCTTCAATAGTCTCTAAAGGCATTATTAAGTTTGCCCCTGGGTCCTTAGATGTCCCAGTTTCTCAAATTCTTAAAGTATATATGGCTAAAGTTAAAAAGTTAATTACTTATGGAGCAGAGATATTGGATGGGCCTTGCTGTTCCAAATTAGAAATTATACAAAACAAGTTTTTGCGTGGCATTCTGGGAGTGCCTCAGGCGGTCCCAGGATCAGTTCTTAGGGCGGAAACTGGGGTGTGCTCTATCTCGGATTGGATAAAAATAAAGGGTTTATGCTATTGGGCGAAACTCTGTATGCGGGAGGCTTCAACTTTAACCTCTCTCTGCTTACAAGAAGAACTTGAGCAAAGTCAGTGCCCTTGATATCCGTGGCTGAGTAAGATTACGCAGCAAATGAGAGGTATTGGTTTGTCTATGGAATTCTTGCTTACTAGGGATTGGGGAAGCGTGAAAAATATCATTAAATCTAGGGTGAACGATATTGGTAGCCAAGAAGACATCGCTGCCCTGGTTGATTGGAAAGCCGCACCAGATTTCTATTGAATTAAACAACTGCATGGCTTTGAATTGTATCTAGATTGGCTTTCCAAGCATTGTATTCGCAGATCATATACTCAAATACGTATGCAGCTAATTAAATCTGCTGTAACTCAAGGAAGGTATGCAACTCAACCGTATGAAAACCGTAATTGCCCGTGTAATGATATTCACCTGGAAGATTTTTATTTTTTTATATTTTTTTTATTTTATTTTTTTTATTTTGCATTTTTTGTAAAGTACAACTTTCACATCTCTTACATCCAGTTATATCCATCAACTTGTGCCACTCTTTTTCTGTCACATCCTCTGGTGACTGATGACCATTACTCTAGTGTGGAATTTCTCTTATCCCATCCCCTTTGTGGAGTCCCCAACTTTCCACATATTTTTTAAACCCCCCTTCCCCCCTCTTCAGGCTCAGTTAATATATTGCTTTCAGGCAGGTTGAGCTATCTCTATTGCCCCTTATATGAAGAACTCAGGCAGGCTTCGCTTACCCCTCTGTGGCAAGAGTATCCTTACCTACCTGACCAAATTCGTTTAGAGCAATTGCTCACTTCAAGGGAAACTGAAGTGGTAAGGGCTGTTGCTACCTTTGTTCATTTGGCTGCTCAGAAAAGGGAGACTTTTACAGGTGGAATCGAGGGGGGTTTATAAAGTAAAGTTTTCTTATGCTGTGATCCCTATGTGAGACCTATGCTAGCAGTAAAATGCTGTATTGATGGTTTTGTTTTATATCGTTATTTGTATAAATGTCTTGTGTGTTTTTGTTTGTTGGTCCGTGCCTATGGCGAAAGCTTGGCTCAATAAAAATTTATCTATCTAGCTAACTGACATGACCCACTTCCCCAGGTCTCGGCTCAGCTCCTGCTTTGCTGCCGCTCCTCCTCTCCCCCCCACCCCCCAACCTGAGGGGCTGCGCTGGGCTGGGCTAGTGGGCTTACAACAAGCTGGCATGTGTGAATGTAAAAAGACGCATTGTGTAAAATGACTTAAATGCACAGAAAAAGGATAGTGTGAATAGTGCATGGGTTTATTTAAGCACATTTTGAAATTGACTGCATTTAGGAAAAGCAGCATTTTAATGTATGTGTGAATGCGCTCCTAGTCTCACAAGTTCCCCTTGCACTACCTGCAGTAGTGCAAACCCCAACTGGCAAGAGACAACCAAAGCAGCAATCAACTGGTTTTGCCAG
The DNA here is from genome assembly GCA_003113815.1 of Sphenodon punctatus. Taxonomy (NCBI): domain Eukaryota; kingdom Metazoa; phylum Chordata; class Lepidosauria; order Sphenodontia; family Sphenodontidae; genus Sphenodon; species Sphenodon punctatus. Next base: position 220,074 of record QEPC01000585.1, read on the forward strand.
GTGAGACTGAGTTTGATTCAGCTGGGGCTCAGGGGCAGGGGGGCGTGCCTTTAGGGGTGGGAATTCTGGATCTACCGGTATCCGATACTGCCGGTATTTCGGTGTACCGGCAGTATCGGATTAACCCGGTAATCTGGCTAAAATTACCAGATTCCCCCGTACCGTTTTTTTTACTTTGCGGCCATTCAAATGAATGGCTGCAATGTGAAAAAACAAACAACCCCCCCACCCACTTTCCCTCCCCAGTTCAGGCTGCGCGGGTGGGTGGGGGTGCCTGCCCAGCCTGGCTTTAAAAAATATCCCCCCCCCCCCGGAAGTCCCTGTTAGTGCCGGCTCCGGGCCGCCACCAGCGACCCAGAGCCCGCACCAGCAGGTAGGTTTACTACCAGAGTACTGGTACTGTGCTACTAGGGTGATCCCTGGGGTGGGGGGTGGTTTAACACACACCCCACCCCAGGGATCACCCTACCTCCCCACCCAGGGATCGCGTACCTTGCGCTCCGTGCGGCGGCAGCAGTCCGGCTCCGGAGGCTTCAGCACTGGCTGTGGCTTCCGGCTTCAGCGTTACTAGGCCTTCCGGTGAACTTCTGAGTTTCACCGGAAGGCCTAGTAGCGCTGAAGCTGGCAGCCGCAGCCACAGCCAGCGCTGAAGCCGCCAGAGCCGGACCGCCGCCAGAGTCCAGAGTGCAAGGTAGGCGATCCCTGGGTGGGGAGGTAGGGTGATCCCTGGGGTGGGGGGGTGTTAAACCACCCCCCACCCCAGGGATCACCCTAGTCCCTGCTGGTGCAGGCTCCGGGTCGTCGGCGGCAGCCCGGAGCCCGCACTAGCAGGGACTTAGAGAAAAACATTTTCTTTTAAAATCCAGGCTGGGCAGAGTGGGTGGGGGGGGTGCCCCCCCTTCCACCTGCACAGCCTGGGAGGGGGAGGGGGAGGGGGGAGGAATTTTTTTTTTATTCCATTGATTTCAATGGGGACAGTTCCCCATTGAAATCAATGGAATAAATCCGGTACCGGTATACCGGATTTAATCCGGGAATCCGGTTTTTTGAAAACCAGTAACTGGTAAATCCGGTAGCCGGTAATTGCCCTGGTGTCCCACCCCTAGTGCCTATCTATCCACAGGGAGGGACACTGCCTATTTCACAGAAATCTATGAAAGGGTCCAATAACACAGAACAAACAACCTTACCAGTTATTTTCAGTTTCAGAGTTACCCATTTTTCATTCATGCAGGATCTTCTGGTTATTCTGCAGCACTAGGGGTTACCTTTAGAAGAGCTCAGCTCTATCAAGTTCTATTTCTGCTTCCCCTAAAATTATTCTTCCTGATTCTCATTGAAAAGTAATTATTTGTTTGGTTGAAATCCTGATGTTTCTTCACGCCATCTTCTCTCCTTGCAGGCTGCTTGTCACAAGGAGAGGCATGTTTCTCGGAAGGCTGTCTCTTTCATCCATGACATTCTAACTGAAGTGCTGACAGACTGGAATGAGCCCCCTCATTTTCACTTTAATGAGGCACTGTTCCGCCCCTTTGAGCGCATCATGCAGCTGGAGCTGTGTGATGAGGACGTCCAGGACCAGGTAAGTCAATCCTGGTGGGTGGTGTCAGTGACTTGCCTATTCTATGGACAACAAATATAAGTGTTCTCAGTAATATATGTAGCGGCAGGAACAGCTAATCCCCTGTAGTCACAGGCTGACTCTAGGTGAGCTGAGGTGGTTGCAAGGTACAGGGGAGAGCAGAGTGGGAGACCAGTATTGGTGCTGCTGTCAGGACTCCCACTCCACTCCCAAGTGCATTGCAGGCTTGCGTACTTATCTGGACATCAGCTCATCTATACCATTCGGATGTCCCCCACAACATCAGGATGAGCAGGTCTCCAGTCTCTTTCATTTCTGTAATAGCCTTTGGATTTAATCTCTGTTAAATTCTGTAGGATTTTTCCATTATGGTTGGTTTACTGCAATATAAGAGAAAACCATATCTACTGTGTATGTTGTTATGGGGTTTATCAAAGAGTTTTCCCTACTTTGACTGCAACAGGTGATCACCTCAATAGGCGAGCTGGTGGAGGTGTGTTCTATTCAGATCCAATCAGGCTGGAGGCCCTTGTTCAGTGCACTAGAAACGGTACACAGCAGTAACAAGTCAGAGGTTAAGGAGTACCTCGTTGGAGACTATTCCATGGGTAAGAGTTTTCTGAGTTGTTTTATATTTTCTGTGGACAACTGTTGCAGTAATTGATGGTGATAGTCTAGAACAGACAGAATACAATAAAGTCACTGGGTTTGAAACTTTTCATCAAAACAAAATTTTGACAAAAAAGTTTGTTGTGAAAATCACAAAAAAAGCTTTGCATATGTTACTGACATTTTAAAAACCTCATTGAAATATTTTAAGAGAGGGAGACAAATTAGGCCAAATAATACATATTATTGGACCACGTTCTGTAAGAGTATGCAAGCTTTCAGGCCACACAGGACCCTTCCTCAGGCAAAGTCAGAACCAGGAACCGAGCAAATGTCTATGATAGCAGTCATTTGGGAGGGAGCTACAGGGGGAAATACCATTATCATTTAAAATACTGAAATACAGATATATACCTAGCCTACATCATTTCCTCAGTCTATACTTCTGAATGTCCCTGTGTAACTCAAAAGCTTGCATGCTCTCACCAATAGACATTGGTCCAATACAAGATATCGTATTAATACTTTGGGTGTAGCCACAGGAGTTACGGCGGGTCTGATCTGCCCATCTGCCCTGTCGCAGCCATCACACCTTGGGTGGGCAAGGGGAGCAGGCCACACAACCTACCTCCCCACCCCTGGGGAACCCAGGCAGGCAGGCTTCTGTCAGAGGTCCCACCACACCCCACAGTGGGCTGAGGAGCGGTCACGTGCGCAGCCACCCAGCCCACCCACTGTCCCATCCTCGGGCATGACGTGGCCATGCAGGGATGGTGAGTGCACCCACTGCTCCAGGCCCCACGGTGGACCTCTCTGTGGGGTGGGGCAGCATAGGCTCAGCCACCTGGACTGCGGCCCCTTAACCTGATCTTGGCAGCATTACCTCAAATTGGGAAATGCTGCTACGTGCTGTGTCCCCAGTCTCCGCCAGCAGACGCGGTGCATAGCAGTCAGCAGGATGAACATCTGGCGGCCACTGGCCATACGATGCATTGCATCGCAGAGTACAGCTGCCTGATATGTGGTAAATGCTGCCCAAATTGGGTTAGTGTCTCATGTGGCTTAACCCTTTGTCGCCATTTATTATATTAGATGCCAACATGGCAAACAAACATCTCTAGACGACAGTTGATATACTTTAAATTTCAACAACAGCAACATTTTCCACCCCTGTTGGTATGTCAGATTAAAAACCAACCTTGAAATATCAAACAATTTCTCAGAAATGGTGTTGCTGTTTTTTCAATCCGCATTCTAGTTTTTAGGATCTTAGCAGTGTGTTGTGCATATAAACTTGATTGATGAAAGCAAATGTAAATCACAAAGCGCTCTTGCCAGACATAAAAAATCCCAAACAATTTCTTTCAGCCATCTTGCATCACCCATCCTGGCTGGAAGGAGGAACCCTGTTGAGTTGCTGAAATATTAACTTTGTATGACTTGTCTGTGGTTATTATTTATTTATATTAATTTATACCCCGCCCCTCCTGCAAAAGCAGCTTGGGGCAGCTAACAATTTTAAAAAATAAAGAAAATACAAAATACAATAATGTAAATATAATATATAATAAAACACACATTAAAACAGTCATATTAATATAAAACAACATGGGGAATGTCACAAATAAACAATACAAATACCCTACCACCCTAACCCACAACCCTTCACCCATCTCCCTCACCAAAAGTCTGGCGGACAACCAAATCTTACATTGTCGACAAAAGGAGGAGAGGTCCTGGGCCTCTGCCGGGAGGGAGTTCCACAGCCGCGGTGCGGCCACCAAAATGTCCTCTCCATTGTCACACCCTGAGATACCCGGGGGACTCCGACATGGGTGCTCCCGGCCAACTGCAGGGGTCGATCCAGAGACCGGCAGGTGAGGCGGTCCTGTAGGTAGGTCAGGCCTAGGCTAAGATAGAATGTTATAGCTAAGGTAGAAATAATAAAAGATGTGGCCCTTATTCCCATGTTGCACCAGTGAAGGGCATTCTCATCCTGCAGTGTGAAATTGGTCTTCCTGTAAACAAGGGGCTATCAGCACTGGTAGTGAAGGCAACTTCTGGGGAGACACTGTCCGAGACAGGATGCTGGGCTCGATGGACGATTGGTCTGACCCAGTATGACACTTCTTATGTTCTTACATTCTTATGAAGCTACTCGGGTTCCTTAAACCTAGTCTATGACAGTCTTGTTACAATCAGAAGCTATAAATCTCGCTAAATAAATAGAGCTTGTTGATGTGGAGAAATGTTAATTTATCTCCTTTTTGGTCAAATGAGGAGATATTTTTAAACATTTTAAAGTTAAATATTTGCCTACCTGTAGGAATATACAGTCTTTCAGGTTCGTTATATACCATGAAAATGCACATCAAGGCAGATTTTTAAAGGCTGATTGTATACTCTGTAAAACTGTCTAGTTTTCTCTCTGTAAAGAGTCAAAATCCTAAGCACCATAAGGATTCTCATTCCTTGGTGACAAGGAGAGAGGACATGAGTTCCAAGGCAGGCCACAGTACTTGCAACCCAGAAAACTATCTGGCTGTCACAAGAAAGAGAGACTTAACTCAGCTAAACAAGAGTATCAAGAGAATTTTTGGGAACTCAGGCTTTTAAAATCTTGTTCCGATTAAGTCTAAAATAAATAACTAAATTCAAAGATTCATGCCTTTTTAGGAATCTTTGCATTCGATTTAACAGCAAGAGAGTAATCACATGAACTTTGACTTCATTAAACTGGATTAGCGCTCTCTTTAATAAAAATTGAGTTTGATTCATTCAATACTTGTTAGTTGTATTAGTCTGTAATCAACTGAACTAATTGAAGTCAAACTTCAACTTTGTCAGTCATTCAGTGAAACTAATTTGCTCTGAACCTTGTTTCAAGAGCCAACCAATATCAAACTACAGAATTAACAAGTTAGTGATTATCAAATATTGAATTGACAAATTAACAAATAGCAAATTGTTGAATTAACAATTTTTCAAAAAAAATTCAAAATGCCCTGGTGAACTTTGCTTGTGAAATGTGTAAAGGGGAGGCAAACTTCAAATTCAACATTCATACCAGCCCTACTTCTAATGTTGTTCCCACAGGCAAATGTCAGGCTCCAGTGTTTGATGTCTTTGAAGCTTTTCTCAACACAGACAACATCCAGGTCTTTGCCAATGCAGCCACTAGCTACATTATGTGCCTTATGAAGTTTGTCAAAGGATTGGGTAAATTTGACTTTTTTTTTAATTTCATTAAGTGCAAACTTTCAGTTTTTCTTTTTTTCTTTCCTCAGGGAAAGGAAAATTGCTTTTTTGTTATAATGTATAACTTAGCAGATGTTATGCAAGGAATAGCGCTAAAATCATTAAAATCTAAGAATTAGTGCAAAAGAATTTTAGATCCATTTAGGAAGTAAAGTATGTCTGGACAATGAAAATTCAAACAATGCAATTTTGAAAGATCTGAGTTGGTCCCTTAGAAAACATTACAATTATGGCATAGAACACTGCAATAATAATAACTTCTGGTCTAGTACAGGGAATGCTGTAGCATTTTTATTCATTAAGGGTAGTTTTACATCCACTGATCATAGCCACATTTGTTCTTCGTACGTACCCTCTACCAGCTTCCTAACTACAGTATTTGGCAGGCTGCTAAAAATCTGCAGGAACCTTCTGTGAGAGCATAGTCTTCATAGTTAAAGCTTGTCAGAAAGATTAACTTTTTTCTATCTGGCAGTGAGGCTGAAATAGGTGGGAGTGAAGGTAGAATATCTAGAGTCAAGGTGGCCCTGTACTATAATAAGCAGTACTTAGAGAAATCTCAGAACAAAGGAAAGTGCAGATAAGTTTTTTGCCCTATTATCCATTTTCACTTTTTGCTTTAATCATTATAATTACTGTTACTTTTTTTGACTCAGAGTGAGTTGGTTGAAATTTTTCCATTGGGAGGTGTGTGTGTGTTGATTTAAAAATGGTGAAAATGAAGCTTTTTCTGCTTGTTCTTGTGGGTCCCCCCCCCAACAAAAACTTTGGGTAGACCAAAAAAATGAATCAGTCTATCAATCTAAAGGGAAGATTGCACTGTGTCTGCATGCATGGTGTATCATGAGACCTGAGAATCTACTCGCGCCATGATGCAGGTACAGTGCATCCATACACAGTATTTCAGAACTTCTGTTTTGTGGGGGAAAATTGAAGTATTCATGGGACACACACCCTGTTTTCTGCTCAGCCGTCTATTTTTAAGAAACTGTAGAGTTGTTCCTGCTTCCACTAATGTAAGCAGCATGCTGCAAATGGAAGGTTGGCTGGACTTTTTTCCGCCCCCTCTAATGAATGATGCAACAACATAATGAGAGGAGGAAGATAGCTGAATTTTAATCATTCTATACCTTTGCTGAAATAATAAAATTGTATCCAAAAGCAGAAAGGAAACTGGTAAAGTGAGAGCCCAGATGTTTTGAAAGATCAGATCTTATATAGTAGTTTACAAGTATAAAACTTTTCACTTACTAACATAGATTTATCCCAATGGAGGAAAACAGATATTTGTTTACAAATGTGTAATGCACAAATGAAATTCCTGCTTTGTATCGGAGTCTATAGACCCATGAGGAGCTCTTACTTGGGAATTGTTGACACTAACAAACAGAGCAGTAAAAAAGGTATGCCAGGTGTGTCATTAGGTGTACCAAAGACACATTACTGTAGCTACACAATCGTCTGTTACAAATGTTTCTCTAGAATCTGATGATTTAATGTGACAAAATGGGTCAAGGTTACCTCTGAGATGACTCAAATGAGTTCTATGACCGTTTTTACACAGACGCCCCACCCCCAACCCACTGGGTGTGCAGGAGGGTGTTCTGCCGGTGAGGGTGTCCATGTAAATGGCCATCGGTAGGTGAGGGGGATATGTGTGCAGTTGGTGTTCGCCCTTGTGGGCAATGGGTGGGGTTGCGTGCATGCTCCCACGCAACACCCACCTTCACCCACTCATCTCCACCCATGGAACCCTCCAGAAAACCTGAGGAGGCCCCATGGGTGGAGGTGGGTGGGTGTGTCCATGTAAAGGGCCACCCACTCACCTCCACCCACCGTGGCAGAACACCCATCCCCCCACCTATCCCCCTTCGTGTAAAAACGACCTATGTTTTTACACCAGAGAAGAATTTCCCCCTATATGAAACAAAGCTATATAACGGGTAAATGATTAGATAGTGTATAGTTTATAAGCAATTAAGAGATGTAAGATAAGTATTTTTCATTTATAAGTACATAAGATGATGGTGTAAGACACGCTATATTAACATAAAAGTACTATTAAAAAAGCAACCATTTATTTATCAGCTATTTGTTAACCTTTGTAAGGCACTTCTAAATGTTCCCTGTAATATAAATTGAATAGCATTGCTTTGTGAGATGAGTAAAGGAACATAGTACTTTCAGTACTATGTTCACTTCTATTTTTCCCCCTCTTTCGCTCTCAAATCCACCAGGTGAAGTGGACTGTAAGGAAATTGGCGACTGCGTCCCGGCATCAGGATTCATGTCTACAGACTTGTGCTTTCCTGCTCTTGATTACCTCAGACGCTGTTCTCAGGTACGTTAAATGCCTGACGGGAAGCATAGTCCTGCGTTGGGAAGGCCTCTCCAGGTTTTTTGCTTTACTATCCGTGCCCATATTATAATATATGTAGAGAGCCTGCAAGGCAAGCCTAGCAGTAACATTTGGTGCTGCCACAAAGTCTGCAAGGGTTAAGTCTTGGACAAAGCCTCAGACATCCCATTGCAGGATGGGGTGTGAAAGCTAAAAATATGTTGGTGAGTTCAGCTCTGTGCAGAATGGAAGAAGTGGACTGTTAGCTCTGTGCGTGTTCAGAACATGGTACTAGCAGGTGCTGATTTGAGTTTTCTCTAGTACAGCTTCAGGAACTGGTAGAAACAACACTGGATTTACAGGGGTGGACAGATGACAGACTAATTTAATGGAGATTTTCAAGACTTGTAGGAATGTAGTAGAGATCATCCTTTGAAACCTGTCTAAAGTCTGATTACACCATATTGATTTTGTAAAAGCAAGGGCAGAATTCCAAGTCATGAGAATTAGGACTGAATCCAACAGTCCTTTTGTCTTCATGGAATTTTCCCACATTTTTGGGAATGTCAGTCAGAATTCCATTTGAAATTGACTGAAGGGCACTGCACATTAGACCATATTCCAGTCCAGAGCCATTGAAAAAGGAATCCGAGCAGGAATTTTGTTACAGGCCTAGTTAGAATACCAGATTAACTGCCATAAACACAGTCGTTTCTCACCATGCGAGTGTTCAATGTAGAGCAAGGGAACCTACTACTCAGTGAAAGGGAGGGTAGCAAAATAGGGTCCACCCAACTCTTAGGAGGTTGGTGGGAGGTCAGAGGTTTTATGGTGTTTTATATACTGTTTATTTGTTTGGTAAGCCACCTTGAGCCATTTGGGAAGGGCACGGTAAGAATTGGGTAAATAAATAAATAAATTGAGTGGTTTTCCCAAGACATCAAAGTGAATTGCCAAAGTGAATTGGCAGCATATGGAATGAGTTCCTGACCCGTAGTCCTTTGTTCAGTTCACTAGACCAGTGATTCTCTATCCTTTTGTGGGTGAGTGAGACCCACCAAATAAATCCCAGGGCCAAGAGAGGCTACGTGGCAGCAGCAAGCGGGGGACCCAAACCCAGTCCAGCAGCAGAACAGTGGGGTCTGATCTCAACAGTAGCGGGGAGCTGACATGAGATGGGCAAAAGCAGCAGGAGCAAAGAGGTGGGGAAGCTGCAGACAACCACATCCCTCCTCTTCCTATCCCAACCCTGGCCCACAGAAGCATAGGTGACCTGGGCAGGCAAGGCCATGACAGTGGATATGTTGCAATTGTACCAGGGTTTGTGGGCCCTCGGGCTGCCCTATGTTCCTCTTACTGCAGTGTCTCCTGGGACCCACTGGTGTGTCCTGTTTCACTGAGGCCGCTTTTATACGAGGCGCTAAAAAGCGCCTCCTGAGTTTAGAGAAAAACCACACGGGGAGTTGTTTACATGCTCCCCGCGCTGCCGGAAGTGATGTGCTCCCTGTTGTCAGCAGTGGGGAGCACGTCACTTCCGGCAGCACGGGGAGCATGTAAACACTCCCTGCGCGGCTTTTCTTTCAATGTGGGACATAGGAGGTGCTTTTCAGCACCTTGTATAAAAGCGGCCGGAGAGGCTCCGCACACTGTTAGTCATGGGGGAAGTCACCCCCATGATATTTACTGCAATGTTGTCCGATGGTGGACCAGCAAGAACAAATGTTCATACTGTGTTTATGGGTGATTTCAGACATTACGCGGTCCCTATTCACCACAGTGGATTCCTGGCGGGGGTGAACAGATTAACCACCCCCCATGGTCAAGGAAAGCCCTGAACAGACATGACGGGACCAGGACCATGGCAGGGAATCGGACCACCGGACCATGGCCCGGGGCAGCGCAACGGACATTATGCCGATCCCGGGCCGTGGTCAAAGCACCCAGAAGGTGCCGGGGCGTCTCGTCCCGACTGCTGTCGTGTGCCCTTTAAATCTCCCTCCCCAGTCTGTGGTGTTGCTGGTTGCCTGGCAACAATGCTGCATGCTTTGTCCCCGGCTGGGAATCATTGTCTTTTGGTTCCGGACGGTGGTTGCCGTTCAGACATTCCTTTTTTTTGTTTCCCGTTGGGAATCTCTTTGACCACGCTTTCGGAGATGGTCTGGGCCGGAGGTGATTTTGACCCCATGTGGGTATTGACTCTGGTGAACATCTGGCGGCCGCCGAACAGACATGCAAGGCGCTTTGGCCCCGCCGCAGAATTGACCGTGGTTCACTGTGGTTGAGCGTGATCTCGTAATGTCTGAAATCACCCTATGTTGCCACCCTATGGCCTCTGAACAACAGGGGGAGCCCATCCAGTGGCAACATAAATGGGTGAAGCCTGAAGGGTCCACTGGTAAAATTGACATGGCAAAGTTACCCATTGTGGAGACTGTCAAGCCAAACCCCTGTTCTGAAATGGACAAGAACAAAGCCCTGCAACTGAATAGAGACACGGATTCTGTGACATGTTTTTGGTTGCTCCATGGGTCTGCCGAGGAGCTCTCCAATATGTTCATGAGAACAAACCTCAACAAAACCTGTTCGTTTCATACGTTGCTCTCAGGTTTGTGTGACTAAACATAACACTTGTCTCTGTGTTAGGCAGCTGAAACAGTGGCAAATGCTATGTGTAGAGACATCAGCTAGGTGAGAACCACGGCAGTAGACTACAGTTCTACAAGATGGACTAAATCATGCTACTATCTACCCCAGTTGTCACACTTCATCCTGTTGTTTTTTTCCTCCTCTTAGTTGCTAGCCAAAATCTACAAAATGCCCTTGAAACCAATTTTTCTCAGTGGGCGGCTTACTAACTTACCCCGAAGAGTGCAGGAGCAATCAGCCAGCAGCGAAGAGGGAATTGAATGTATCCTTGCTGATTTTGATGATGACACTGGTAAGTGAATTAACAGATGAGCTAATCAACTGCTGCTTCCACATGTATGTCTGCTTTGGCCAACGATCCCAAATGTATAGAAAGAAGTGTCCCAAGTCTGTTTTTAACTATGCAGTAAGCTCCATTGAACTGTTGTTCCTTTCAGTAGAGACAACACATGTATATCCCACCTAAATGAATTAGCAATCACCTATCATGCGTACTCTGATGATTTCACTTCATTCACACTTATATACTGGATACATTGGGGGAATGCACCGCTTGAGGGAACTTTGTGATAATTATGATAATGATACTTATGATAAACGCCTTCTGCTTTATGGATGTTGTCGAGATAAATTCATCTCCCTCGCAACAATGGAGGGGTAAGGGAGGTTATTTTGCAAATGAGGCAACCCTTTGTTTTTTCTATTGAGTGTTATAACTCAGGCTGTGAGTAACATATCAAAAATAATTAACAAGAAAACTTAGGAATTTGGCTATTTGCTTTGTTAGTGGCTCCCAGACTGTGACTCAAGGTGCAGCCACAAAAGACACCTTGGGCAGGCTACCACACCTTGGGCAGCCTTAACCCACTCTGGGCAGCCAGACCATGCAATGCAGTGCATCATGTGACTGGCTGCCACCACATGTTCCCCCACTGTATAGTGGGGTGAGCAGCTGACTGCTATGCGATGCATCCTCAGAAAAAGGACTCAAGGCATGACAGCCCGTGTGCTGGGGCCACTTCTGCCCCACCGTGCAGCAAGCCCCACAGGGGAGCTTTTGATTGCCTTGATTCGCGATCCAGTTATGGTGGGGGCTGCCATTCAGGAAAATTCAGCGTGGTATGCCTCCATGGAGGGAGAGCCGTGGGCTGCACTCCTGACTTGGGTTGAACAGTCCAGAGGGGGTGCCACACATTGTTTTTTCCTCCCCTCCTTCAGATAATTATTTAGTCAGGAGGTTTTTGGCTCAGGGTGCACCCCGCCCCCCCGGTCTCTTTGTTAACCTGGGTTGCTAGGAACAGTTATTCCTCATCAGAGCTGATCTAGAAGCTCTGATTGTTGCACTGTACCCATTGTTTTTCCTTGACTGGATATATATGTTTGTATTTGTGATCTTAATAAAGGTGCTGCTGTTTTCCTTCTAGCAAATGTCAGTGAGTTTTTCTCGTGCCGTTGGGGGCAGGGGGGAATTACTGGCTTGCATTTAACAAATTTGAGGAAGTTTGTCTGTGCATCTTTCGGTAATTTCAGACGTGCTGGGCCTCCAGGCCCAACACGCTGAAACCCGGACCAGGATCTGTCTCAGATCTCGGTCAGTGATGAAGCCAGCTGTCCTTTAGATGTGCTGGCTTCATCATGCAGGGGAATCTGGGAGGGGGCAGGGCTGTGCTGTGTGACGTGCAGCCACATGGCCCCGCGCTCCCACATCCACCTGCCCTCAGGGAGACGGGCAGGTGCAGCGGCCAATGCAGCCGCTGCGCCCGATCCCGTACCACGGTCCGGACCACGCTCAGGAACAGGGCAAGGTAACACACGTTACTTTTGCCCCTTTCCTGATCAGCTAACCACAGTTCTGGGGTTGAGGCCAGCCATAACCCCAGAACCGTGGTTAGCTTTGAACCCCACCAGGAATTCACCGTGGTGAATATCTGGCGGGGCTCAAACAGACGTGCCACCCATCACAGCCACCACACTGAATCCACTGTGATCCAGTGTGGTTGACTGTGGTGGCGTCATGTCTGACATTACCCTTTAACTAAGCTTAGCTTAAAAGTAAATTTTAAGAACTCTTTTGGGAATGTCATTAATTATTGTATACTCCACATAATAATAGACTGAAAGAATCCAACCACAAGTAGTGGTAAAAATGGGCTCATTAAGGAGTAGAAGGGACACTTTTGAGCCTAATAAACAATACAGGCTTTTAAAGATTCAAGTTCAAGAAAACCCTGATACTTTGTCACAGAGATGTTGTTGGGCTTCATTAACTCATACTTGTAAAGCTGCATTTAAAGGTTATTATGTGCATCCAGCAAATACTAAGTGGACAGTGAATTGTTAGGCATAACCTAGTGATACCCAAGCCTGCAGCATAAAGAAAAATTCAAAAGGCGTATTGCAGCCACATCTGTGGGAGAGACGGGGGATGCTTTTCCAAGTATTGAGCAGGAGAAGAACTTTTAGAAATTATAAAAAATGGAGAGATATATATTAGTTCACGTAAAATGTAAAGTCTAAAATGAAACCTCTTGATCATTGTTAATGCATCTCATTCTGGAAGGTAATCCCAGCTCTTTCAGTTACATGGGTTCTTGTATGTCTTACAGGACATCAACTAAAAACAGCAAAAGTTAGTTTTCATAATTATATTACAATAACGTATTTGGCCATTTTGTTATTTTTATTGTTACAAAAACAATTTAATAATTCCAAAACAATAACAATATTTTGGAATTCATAATTATTTGTAAAAAATTTTTATTTGTGTCTGATTTTAATACGGTTTGGACAGAATGTACCTCTCCCCCAAAGGAAAAAGCCTGACAAATATCAGAAGGATTGGATGTAGGGTCCAGATTTTATAAGCCTTTGGGGGTTTTATGCATTTATGACTGTAACTTTCATTCTGCTGATCCAATTTGGATGCAATCTGAATATAGTGTACCCCTAACACAAGGGATATTTGTACCAGGTTTCAGAAAGATTAGATAACAGGTCCAGATTCTATAAGCAATTTATTTTGTGGTTTGTGCACATATTTCCAGCTGTAGAAACTTTGTTGTCCATCCAATATTAATGAAATTTGAACTCAATGTACCGCTTTTGCAAGGGATCATCACTGACAAATATCAGAAAGCTTGGATAAAGGGAACCAATTGTATAAGCAATTGAAGGTTTGTGATTTTAACAAGTCATGCAAATACAAGTCCTGAAAATTTTGGAACAAAAACTAAAATTTCAGGACATAAGAGGGACTTCAGGCAGCATGGCAGAAGGGGGAAGCATCCCAGCAATCAAGAGACATGATTGACACATCCAGGCTGGCCAACTGGCATCCCAAACACACCCTGCAGCACTGTGACAGAGGACGTGAGAGAATCTCTTATTGTCTCTTTCCTAAGCAGATGCTTCCAACTTCCTAGTAACAAGTAGGGGGCCTAGGGGGTGTGCACAACACAGATTGAGGATAGATGATTGACATTTCTGCTGGCCAATTGGCATTATGAACTGATCTTGTACCACTGTAACAAACATAAGAGAATCTGTGGTATAGGCTCATTCTCTGGAGATGCTTCTTGGGCTTCCAACTTGCCAGTACCCAATAACTGTAATCAGGGAGGCTTGGGCACTGGGGAGAAAATATAAGCTTCTGCTGGATCTTGTGTGGCTCAAAGGCTGGCTCAGTGCTCTGTGTGTGTGACTGACTGTGCATGAGCGACTGACAGTGGGTCTTCAGTCTCACTGCAAGTGCTCAAAGAAGCAGAACTCTGTGCCTACTCCTCCCCCACATGTGCCCCCACAGATTTTGGGGTACCAATGACTGAAGCCTGTGCCAGTACCTCTGGCACGTGCTCCTCCTCTGCTCTGCCCACCTCCTCCTGTCTTCCTCACTCTCTGTATAAATACTCCAAAAAGCAGATGTCTGCATCTAGTAAAACCTCAATAGTTTAAACAGAAGTAACACCTGAAAGTGATTTAAGGAAAATTACAAATTCTATTAAAATCATGAAACTGATATTACTTATAACATTTGGACCCTTTATCCAATCCTACTAAAATTTTGCAGGGATGCTTGCTTGGGGGATGGGAACAACCTGTCCTAAATTCCATCCAAATTGGATAGAAAACAAAGAGTGTGGCTACACTCTGGAAATGTGTATACAAACCATGAAATGAGTAAATTGCTTATAAAATCAGGACCCTTTATCAAATCTTCCTGAAAGTTAGCAGAGATGATCCTTTTCAGGACGGGTACAAAGAGTACAAATTTCACAAAAATGTATGGAAAATAAAGACGTTATAGTTGGAAACGTATGCATAAACTACAAAACCTTAAGTGCTTTCAGAATCCGGACCTTTTATCCAATCTTTGTGAAATTTAGCAAAGATGCTCCTCTGGGGTACAATCGGTCCAAATTTCAAACCTATCAGATAAAAAATTAAGAAGGTACAGCCAGAAATCAATTTCTCCTAGAAATCAATGGGGGTAAAAATGAAGTTCAATAGCTAAAACAAATTTATATATAACGAAATTATGAAATCCGAAGCTATATAATAATGAAATAATAACAAAATTACAAATTCAATCAATCAATCAAATTTCTTTATTGTCTTAACCATTGATCATAACACATCCAAACAAACTTAAAATACATTAACACACTGATAAAACAAAAATACAATCAATCACTATGAGCCTCACACTCTCTTAGCTAGGCGTCTCTGAAGCATCAAGGCGTGCACTAAATTTACTGCTTTCGAGATGATACTAGCGTTTGGATTTGCCAATAGGTATGACAATTTTGCCTGACTTTCCCAAAAGGTTTTCCCAGCCAGTAATGGTGTTAACATTTTATGCCTTACTTTCGTTGTAAGAGGACAAACAAAACAATAATGTCATATATCCTCTACTTTCCGCATACCACATGGGCAAAAGCTTACAATTACAAATTCAGTAATGGGTCCCTGGTGCACACCCTATAAGTTACTACTTTTGAGAAATGTTTTTAAAGAAGAGAGACAAAACAAAAGGCCTTGGTGTCTACACAACAGTAATCTTTCACTTGCAGTCTTTTGTGACTCTCTCGTGGAAGTTTTACAGAGATTGCATCTTTAACATCAAGTCTACCTCTGGGATACTCTTTTAGGCAAGTTAAACCAAGATGTATTTTTATCCACAGTTTGTACTGAATCCTGTTCTGTTGTGAATCACATCTGTAGTTATCAGTTTATAAATGTACATTTAACAGCTGGTGGATCCTATTTGGTATCTCCTAGACAACTAATCAGTTTATAGATGGCCAAAAGCCATTGAGCTTAAAGAGCTATGAAATCAAATAGTGAAGAGAAGATTCAAGTTAGCCACTTAAAAAGGAGTCCGAGACTATTTGTAGTAGAAAATATAAATCCTTCAAGTTCACTTTAATGAGTTATCTTGAGCAAACCAATTATAGAAAACCTTGATTTTCATATTAAATGTCACTGTTTTTCTCTGTTTGTTGAATTCAAGGATCTTGCAAAACCATATGGTTCTTAACAGGAGAAGCATTAAATGTCTCAAGATACCGTTGCATTTCTGTGTCCCTCCAAAATCATTCCAAGAATGCATTCCACCTGTTCTGAACTCTTAGCTATATTTGACAAGAGTTACTTAAAACCTTCAGTTTTCATGTCTTAAATATGTCAGTAGGCACACTTTCATGACTTTATCCAAACTTGGAGTAGACCACCAGAACTTTCCACTTGGCTCAACATCTTCATGGGATGCAGGAGTAGGACTTGAGAAGAGAGAATAGAATTTGTGTTGCAAGTTTACAAAATGTATTGACGTCTTTAGACAGAACAAAGATCGGGTGTCAAAACCCCTAAGCATGTGTTTGGCCGTTGTGTGTAAGCGCCATAACAATCCCAACACCAATTTGGCCACCCATTGAACACGTGTGAACACCATTGCATCACAAGAACAAGTTGCATGTTTCGGCTGAACATGTGGCCAGCGTTGTGTCGAATGATATCATGTGACGTGTTAACAGGTACAACACAGGGAACGACGTGGCAGTGCTTGCGTGCTGAGATAGTGTAGCAAGCAAAACACCGATTTGCCCCAAGCTGGGCTGTGTGTCTAAGCAGCGCCACATGGTGAACACAGGGCCAAACCGGTGTTCATATTAAAGTCAAAACACACCTTCAGACACCCGTTGATGTTATGTCTAAGGACACCTTATATTGCACATCCTGACACAGTAGTGTTCTGTGAGGCCTTACCACCACACGCAGCATAAAACAGGGGGAAATGGGAAAGAGGGAGGACTAGCCTGTTATCTAAGATTTTTTCCATAGTCTCCATTAATTCATTATTATTATTATTATTATTATTATTAAGTCTTTCTAGTCTTTCCTCACACAAATATTCTCATTTTTGTTCTAGGCCTTATCAACGTCTGGATCATCCTGCTAGAAGAGCTGACAACTGCCATATCTAACTGTCCTCGTCAACACCAGCCTCCCACCCTGGATTTACTCTTTGAGCTGCTGAGAGATGTTACCAAAGTACCTGGTAACTAAATGATCTTGCATAATATTCAATATCAGAAACACACAAAAAAAATTATACTTGGAATCCGCAACTTTGCAATATTTTGCAAGTTTGTAAAATGTATATTGCATGTCCTGACAAAATATTATTATTATTATTATTATTATTATTATTATGAGCATTTATATAGCGCCAGCAATGTACCTGGTGCTTTATAAAGAATAAGATAGACACGGTCCCTGGCCAAGAGCTTGCAATCTAAAGACAGGAGGAGGGGAGACAGGGAAGGGGGATTTTTTGTAAGCTAATGAGGCATCCTGTGAAGGTAGTAGATCAGTTTCTAGAGAAAGTAGTTTCTTTTGTGCTCATCAGCAACCTCTCTGGTTGAAGATCTGCGTTGTCAAACTCAAAAGCTTTATTAAAATAAGCCATATCATAGATGGGCTCTGATGAGGATTTGTAAGGCATCCTTCATGGGGCAGGGGAGGGATAACACTGGAAACTGTTGGCTTTTGGCCTTGCTGATTTTTCATTAATCATTTACAATCCATTTTCGGTCTTTGCCCTGAAACACAATGATGCACAAGAAGTGTTCTTTTTACAATTCTTTAATTTAAAACCAAATTTGTAGGGCAGTCAAATGTACTGTTTTTCTTCTATGCTATAAGACATGACTTCATGAAAGCCTCCTTCAGTGTTCATCCAGTACAAAAGAGTATTGTGCAGCTTGCATTTCTATAGCAGGAATAAGAACTATTCACAAGTCACAGTAAGATAGAGAGAGACTTTCCAGGCACACACACTCTTCCCACCCCCCCTCTCTCTCTCTCTATGTATGTGTGTGTGGGGGGGAGGGATATATATATATATGTATATATAATTTGTTCATGTTTTCTATTTAGTGCCCACAAATTATTGGCTTGTTAAAAAAAAAAAAAAAAAAAAAAAGAACTGCATCATTCTCACAGAAATGACTATGGATGAGAGGGAGTGACCTTTTGAGGGGGAAAAAATACATCTGTTCCTAATTCTGTTTAGGATTTTTAATCCTAAAAAAGGACAAAGTTTCTGGGACTCCATTTTTTGTGTGTGAAAATGGAGGGAGAACCAAGAAGTTTGAGCTATGGAAGTAGGGCTATGTTCAAGTGAGTGGGCAAGGCCTTGAGTCCCTGACTGGGACCCTGTAGGGCTGCAGTCCTGATTGTTCCTTACTCCTGTTTTCTGCTGCATGACCCCAGCCATTCTGAAGAGAAAGATCCCTGATCTGTAGGGAGATGGGATTTACCTGAGGAAAACTTCTTCAATGAAACCAGGATTAAGGATTCCCTCCAGAGTGCGGAGCAGGCTGGGCTGCAGCTTTATGTGATACAGGGCACCCTTGGGAAGCTAATAACATTTAAAGTAATGTAAAATAATAAACTAATTAGAGTAATAAGTGTCCTTGACCTAATAACTCTAGATTCAAGACTAGTTAAGGGAAAAATTAAATAGGAAGATGCAGGTAGAATTCCAGCAGCAGAGTGGGAACTATCCAATGTTTTGCACCCATTGCAACATGTATGACTATCTTCCTCTTGGGGAGAGGTTGTATGTGTGCAGTTGGTGCAAAGAGCTTCTGGCTCTTGGAGAACGTGTACAGTCCCTGGAGGCTAGAGTGGAGGAGCTGAGGCAGACAGAGAGGTACATGGAGGAGTCTTTCAGGGACCTTGTAGAGCAGTCCCACCTCCACTTTGGCAGCCCCAGTGCTACCATGGAGGAGGAAGGCCTCCAGGAAGGAGAACATGAAACTGGAATAGTGAGAGAAGTGATCCTGTAGCTGGGACTTGCCTTTCACACCATGTGTTACCCTCTCACAGTGAGGATACGTCTCCAGGGGTGTGTGCCCAGGAGGGTGGGACTAAGATGGCCATGATAGTAGGTGATTCAATTATTAGGAATGTAGATAGCTTGGTTGCTGGTGGCCGTGAGGACTGCATGGTAAACTGCCTGCCTGGTGTGAAGGTAGCAGACCTAACATGCCACTTAGAGTGTGCTGGGGAGGAGCCAGTTGTCATGGTACATGTGGGTACCAATGACATAGGAAGATGTAGGAGAAAGGTTCTGGAGGCTAAATTTAGGCTTCTAGGTAGGAGCCTGAGGTCCAGAACTTCCAGGGTACCATTCTCAGAACTGCTACTGGTTCCAAGCACAAAACCCCAGAGGCAGGCTGAGCTCCTGAGTCTCAATGCATGGATGAGATGACAATGCAGAGAGAAGGGCTTTAGTTTTGTTAGGAACTGGGGAACTTTTGGGGGCTGGGGGAGCCTATCCTGAAGGGATGGGCTCCACCTTAACCAAAAAGGAACCTAGCTGTTGGTGCTAAAAATTAAAAAGGAGAGAGAGCAGTCTCTAAACTAGAATCTAGGGGAAAGCTGACAGGTACTGAGGAACACATGGTTCGGACTGAGGCAGCTGCAAAAGATGCCGTTAATTCAGGGGAATTAGAGTGTCCTAATTTAGAGGACAGGAAAGTAGCCCAGGGAACTCGGGGGGTGGATTCGGTGTGAAACAGTCAAACTCTATTGATTCCAGGATAACTGAAACAGTTACTTATTTAAATAAATCCTTTTTGGTTTTATTCCGTTTATTATGTCTGTATACAAAAGCTAGAAGTCTAAAAAGTAAGA
Source organism: Sphenodon punctatus (assembly GCA_003113815.1). Classification (NCBI taxonomy): domain Eukaryota; kingdom Metazoa; phylum Chordata; class Lepidosauria; order Sphenodontia; family Sphenodontidae; genus Sphenodon; species Sphenodon punctatus. The sequence continues at coordinate 239,708 of QEPC01000585.1, forward strand.
TGTGAGAATTGGAGTGTATGGCACTAAATGAGGATATAGACATAACAGAAACCTCAGAGACCTAGTGGAATGAGGATAACCAGTGACCCATAGTATTACCAGGGTACAAAATATATCAAAATGACAGAGTAGATCAAGCTGGTGGTGGGGTGGCGCTATATGTAAGAGATAGCATTGAGTCAAGCAGAATTAAAATTTTAAAGGAAGGAAACTACTGTGGAATCTCTATGGATAGAAATTCCATGTGTAACGGAGAAGTGTATAGCAGTGGGCCTACATTATCGACCCCCTGAACAGGTCAGTGAGACTGACTTTGAAATGCAAAGGGAGATTAGACAAGCTACTAAAGTTGGAAACACAATAATAACGGGCAATTTCAATTATCTCTGAACTGAAGACACCCAGCTTGTCAAGCCTCTCTTCAGCTTAGGGCTCTTCAGCTTGGAGAAGAGAAGACAGAGGGGATATGATAGAGGTTCATAAAATCTTGAGTGGAGTGGAACAAGTAGATCGGGAACGGTTATTTACCCTCCCAAGTAGCACTAGAACTAGGGGACACTCCATGAAACTAACTGCTAGCAGATTTAAAACAAATAAAAGAAAGTGTTTTGTCACTCAACGCACAGTTAAATTATGGAATTTGTTACCAGAGGAGGTTGTCCGGCCCAGTAGTATAGCTGAGTTTAAAAAAAGGACTGGATAAGTTCTTGGAGAATAGAACCATTAACGGCTATTTGCCAAGTAGATTACAAGATGAGAACTTCTTACTGTCGGGAGCAGGGAGTGATCAGCAGGGAATGGATTGCCCATTGTGACTGCTGATACTTCTGCCATGCAACCAGGATTGGCCACTGTTGGAGAAAGGATGCTGGGCTTGATGGACCATTAGTTTGATTCAGTACAGCATTTCTTATGTTCTTAGGTTAGTCAGATACAGAACTTTGAGTGTCAGTGAGTATGGGCACACACATTCAGAAACTCTTATCTATGGTGGTGGTGGTTTTTTTGTTTTTTTTCCCCAGGCCCAGGATTTGGTATCTATGCAGTTGTACATCTTCTGCTCCCTACAATTTCCCTTTGGCTCCTCCGCAGCCATGGTGATCATTCTTACTGGGATGTGGCATCTGCCAATTTCAAACATGCCATTGGCCTTTCTTGTGAGTTAGTAGTTGAACACATTCAAAGTTTCATACATTCAGGTAAGAAAAATCCTCTTGGTGACATTTAATGCTATAATGAGTTTGTTTGTTCCTGGTTGGTTTTGGGTTCCCTGAAAATCAAACTTTGAGACAACTGGGAAAGTCATCTAACTCATTTTTTAAATTATCAGTGGTTTATGTGAAACTTTCCAAAAATATAAAGTTACTGCAGCAGAATCATTTTATTTTATTTAAATTTTTATCCTGCCCTATCCCCAGGGGTTAGTGTGGGTTACAGTACATAAATATCATCTTTATTTTTATATAGCAACCCTCTTCCATGACCTTGGCTTTAATATAATATAAAATATAGTATATACTTTATAAATACACAAATAAAAACTTATTAAAATGACCAAATAGACATGTCTTACGTTACCTCCAGAAGATAAACAGGCTTGGGCTTAAACAAATCTTCAGAAAAAGGGGGTTCAATAACAGTGGAACAGGCACTGGAAGCACCTTTCTGAGAACCTTTCTTGTTCGAACTTGATGGATAGGAGATTCATGGAAGAGGGCACTTTTGGCTGACCTCAGAGGTCATGACTGGAGACAGTGGAGGAAGCAGTCTTTCAGGTATGTGGGGACCAGGCCAGGCATTTAGGGCTTTAAGGGTCAAAACCAGCACCTTGAATTGTGCCTGGAAAGCTATCAGTAGATAGTGCAGAATCTGGAGCACCAGTGTAATGTGCTCCATTTCCAAAAGGAGGTGGACCACTGTATTATGAAGGGCACCCTTGGCCACTCCAGCAACCTGATATTCCAGGCATAATGACCTATCCAGGTTTACCCAAAAAGGCTGCAAACCTGACAGACCAAGGGAGTCTGGACTCCCATCAATGACAGGTGTCCTCATGCTCCCCAAGTTACCACCATAATTTCAGTCTTGTCTGGATTCAGCTTCAGTTAGCTTGCCCATATCCAGTGCACTATGGAAGCCAAGCACTGGGTAAGCACCAAGACTGCAGGACCTGGGTTGGATGAAAGAGAGAGTTGGGTGTCAGCAGCATATTGATGGCACCTCACTCCAAACTTTAAGATCTTGCCCAACAGCGTTAGGTACACATTGAACAGGAAGGGAAACTAGATGGAACCTTGCAAAACCCCACAGGGGAGATACTTAGGGGACCAGGTGGCCAACTTTGTATGTGTTACGGAGACCTGGATGGACACTGAGTCGGGGCCTATATTGGCTGATCTTGTTCCAGCTGGGTACTCCATTCAGCATCAGCTGTGGCTGGAGGGACGGGGAGGGGGGCGGTGTAGCCATTATTTTTAAGAAGACATGGTCTGTGAGGAGATTTCCTGTGCGACCTATCATGGGAATGGAGGGCCTCCATCTGGTGTTGGATTTGGCTGGAGACAGAGTAGGGGTACTGCTGATATACCGGGCACCTACCTGTACAGCAGCTTCCCTGCCCACTCTGACTGAACTAGTGTCGGAGGTGGTTTTGTGGTCTCCCAGGGCAATGGTCCTGTGGGACTTCAATATTCATACCGACACCAGCCTTGGAGGGGCGGAGCGTGAGTTCATGGCCGCCATGACAACCATGGGGCTGTCTCAGAGAGTTTTGGGCCCCACACATGTTGGAGGGCATACCCTGGACATGATATTTTGCACTGGCCTTGAGACGGGGGATCTGTTAGTGGGGGAGGTGTCAACAATGCCCTTGTCATGGATGGATCATTATCTCCGCCAGGCTGGTATCCTGTTACACATCGGTCGCCGGGAGGGTGCGGAACCAACCCGTGTGGAACCACTTAGGTTGGTTCGCCTGCAGAGGCTTATGGAATCAGAAAGGTTCTGGAATGCTCTGGGGGATATTCCCTCTGATTTCAATGGCCGCTCATTCAATGACCTCATGACCTTTTGGAACTCTGTGCTGATGGAGGCTATCGACTGTGTGGCTCCCAGGCATCCACTCTCGAATTGCCAACAACGCAGGTCCCTGTGGTACACAGAGGAGCTGTGGTGCATGAACTGAGAAAGGTGGTGACTAGAGCGATGGTGGCGTCGTTCTTGAACTGAAGTTGACAGATTGCAGCATAGAGTCTGGTTACGTACCTATGCCGTGGCAGTGCGGACAGCAAAAAAGGTTTTCTTTGCTGCCCCCATTACATCCGCTAAGTCCCGTCCGACTGAGTTTTTCTGGGTGGTGAGGGGGCTGGTCAGTCCGGCCTCCTGCTGCCTGGATTCAGAGTTATAAAATGCTCGCTGTGACTTGTTTGTTAACTTTTTTGCGGATAAAATCGCTCAAATCCATCACGGTCTTGCCGCAGCATTTTTAACAGTGGGTGAGCCAGAGGCAGTTAAAGCCCCATCTTGTCCTGTTTTATGGGATGAATTTCAAGAAGTGTCGCCCTCACCCTGTCCTGACTTTCAGAGGGAAGCGCTTGTCCCTCGGCAGCTCCCAAGCAGAACTTGAAGCAGGGGAGCTTAAAACAGCTGTTCTGAGACAGCAGAGAATGGAGGGACCCCACCCCCCAGCACAGAGCAGAGGAACCCCCCCTGCCCTCCAAACATCCTCCTGGGAATGGGTTCCCCAGTCACATACAGACTCTCCAGAGCAGGCAGCCCCCAGTAAAAACAGCTGAGAGCAACAGCCTGCAGCATCTGTCACTTCCCCCTCCCTCCCTCCCCTGACAAAACCACAGTAAGCCAGAGACCCTGCTGCAGTTTACACAGCTGACCGAGATTAAAGCCTTCTAGTGAGTGATCTGTCTCGGCTCCTGGAGGGAAGCACTCGCCCCGACAATGCTCTGCGCCCCCAAGCTTACAGTTCTGTATCACTCGGGGGCAGTCTTGGAAACCCTGCGCAAGCGCAGAAAAGCACAGGAGCCCATTTTAAGCACATGTGTACACCAGGAAATTAATGAGATGATCTCGCAAACATCTCGGCTCGTTGTTCGAGAGCTTTCACAAGAGGAAAGGGAGACTTCGTTTCAGCCCTAGCCGAGGGAGATGGAATGGGTGGGTTGGGTTAGGGTGGGGTTTTTAATGAGGGGTTAAAATGTTGATTTTAATGTATTTTATTAAATGTTTTAGGATGTTGTGAGCTGCCCCGAGATGCTTGTAGCAGGAGGGGGCGGCATACAAATATAATTATAAATAAATAAATAAATAAACAATGAGAAATTGCCCACCACCACCCTCTGAGACCTCCCCAACAAGAATGAATGAAACTACTTGAGTAGCCCCACGAACCCCTGCCAGGTTGCATAGTCATGTCAACAACACTTCATGATCAACTGTATCAAAGTCTGCTGACAGGTCTAGCAGGAGCAACAGGGTACAATTTCCTCTTTTAGTCTCCAGCCATCGGTTGTTGACCAAAGCCACAAGCACAGTCTCTGTACCAATATCACGTTTTTACAACCCTTTAGGTATCAGAAGAATGAAAAGACTGTGCACAGATAGCAATGCTAAAACCAACCATTTTTTCTCCTTAGACATTGGGTATGAGAATATGATCAACACAATGCTAAAAGACCTCTTCAAGCTGTTGGTAGCCTGTGTGGCAGAGCCTACAGAAACCATCTCCAGAGTTGGCTGCTCCTGTATCAGGTAACACTGAAGAGTTACATTATTGTAACCCTGTAACTGGGATTCTGGGGTTCCCCTCTCTCTGGCTGTTCCCCAAAGGACCACTGGACCAACCACAACTTAATTACCCCTAAGCATCAGGTAAATCGCTGGCACTATATAAATGCTTATAATAATAATAATAATTTACAGTAACAAGGGGTTAATCCTTTGTCGCATGTGTCTCAGGGCTCCACGGTCATCAGAAAAGTAAAACCAAGTTAAGCCAAGATTCCCTAATTAGTATTCATTGCCAGTAACCACACAGATACAAGCTTTATAATAAGAAAGTTTTATATGAAAACTAAAACAGATAATACAGGTCCAGATCCAGAGTAAATACAGAAGGTGGATAGGAAAATTAAATAAAAACAATAGTCAATGCTAGCTTAACTGATCAGGTTTCATCTCTACTAGTTACCTATCCCCTGCTCCAGAGGACCAAAGTCTTGTCTCTGATGTTTGCAGATAGACATGCTGCATGTTAGGCTGCTTGGACAGGAAGCGGGGTTGGGGGGGACTTCCGTTAGCCTAAATCACAATAAGGGGAATCACGTGAAGCTCTGCTCGTGTGCGTGGTGTTTTTAACGTTGTTAGCCCATTTCTACTGTGATTTCTCTCACGGATTACAGGGCTCAAAATCTAGCCCTGTAATCCATGAGTGAAATCACAGCAGAAATGGGCTAATGACATTTAAAACCCTACACACATGAGTGGAGCTTCATGCAATTTCCCCAACATGATTTTGGCTCACGGAAGTCTTCCCCCACACCCCTCCTCCCGTCTCGTGTGTAAGCGCCCTTAGTTGGGAGCTGTGATCGTCACATACTGATGGTGTCAAGTGTGTCTCCTTGCATCGTAAGCACACCTTTTAACTCTTCAGGTCACCTTGCTTTGAGATTTTTATTAACTTTCATTGTTGGTCATTTAGCTATTGTATAGCCTTAATCTAAGTTTACCCAGATTTCCTCTATTACCTCTGAGGGCTACTTGTCCTGGCTTTTGAAGTTTTACAGTGCTAATTTCCTGGCCAAGCTTCTACTGTCTTGAGCAAAGTCCCCGTACAATAAGTTTCCCTAAGTAACCATTAACAATCAATGGTTAATACAAACATCTTTGACATCATGACCTTCCCCATGTTAAAACCCACAGTCTCACAACATATATCATTGCTGGGTTCATAGTGCCCTGGTCACAAATCCCCTGTGCATTATTATATTAGAAAGAAGGAGTAGCCGAAGTCTCCTTAAGAACATAAGAAGTGCCATGCTGGGTCAGAACAATGGTCCATCGAGCCCAGCATCCTGTCTCCGACAGTGGCCAGTCTTGGTCACTTGGGAAAAGTACCCAATCAGGTCACAATGGGCAATCCATTCCCTTTTGTCCACTCCCAGCTCCCAACAGTAATAAGTTACGTCCCCTACACCTACTTTGCTGATAGCTTTTAATGGACCTACTTAGCAGGCTACACACATGTATTAACTAAATTGCCCATATTAGTCCACAACGTTGTCTGTAGATTTTTCTAATTCTAGATTTTGCTTTTTTAAAATAAAGACAAAGTGATGAAATCAGAATTCCACCTGTCATCCAATATATGATTTGGATCTTATGAAGCCAAATTCCCAAGTGTCGTGGAAGTACATGATAATGTAAATATATACTTTAGAGATAGAATTTTGTCTATTCTAAAAGCATTCAGAAATCATATTATTAGAAAATGATGTTATATACCAGGGGTAGGGGTGGCAAATCTCCCAAGCACCGCCTACTGAAATGTACATATCGCCAAGAGCCACACCATGTATTATATTAGTCACCCAACCCAAGCTTCCCCCAGCTTCTCCCTCACATCAAAGCTCTAGCACTACCCAGGCAGTTTGGTGCGGGTTCAGGCAGCAGCTATAGTGGCACAGGGCATGCTCACCCGACTCCCACAAGATTCCTGTGACCAAATGGCAGCTTGCCTTCTCTTGCTTCTGAGAGTGTTGCATGGACACACCTCCAGGCAGCCGCTTCTGACGAGAGCCACAGCACAGGTGCCCAAGAGCTGCGTTTGGCTCCCGAGCTGCCAAATGTTAAATACACTTCTGTTCTTCACCTCTGAACACCTGTTCGATGCTACTGAAAGGGCTGTCTGATGGGATTCCCCAATCTCCTGCTATAAGAATCGCCTGACTATCTGTAAGGCTGCATACCCACGTTAAGAAAGGGCAGGGACTAACATTAGTCCAGTCACATGAGACCCCATATCGTGGGCACAGAGGTTTTAGTGGTATTTTCCCTTCCCCCGTTAAATTCAATAACACAAGGCAGGGCTCAAAATCTAGCCCTGTCTTGCGTTACTGAATTTAACAGGGGAAGGGGAAAATAACGCTAACCCAACCCCCCACTCCCCCACCCAGTACCCACAATCAGGAGTTTCATGTGACCAGATTAATTTTTATTTATTTATTTAACTAAATGTATACCCTGCCCCTCCTGCTAAGGCAGCTTGGGGTGGCTAACAAGTCATAAAAAATACAATAATACAATACAATACAATAATACAAATACAATAATACATATAACTATTAAAATTCACATAGGGCCCTGCAGACAACAAAAACAACACGCACAAAAATATGGAGGCTGTCATAAAACATATCCAATCAAACCAAACCCATCCTAGCCCAAACCCTTCACCCATCTGCCTGGTGGAACAGCCAGGTCTTGCATTGTCTCTGAAAAGAGGAGAGGTCTGGGGTCACCTGGGCCTCTGCTGGGAGGGAGTTCCACAGCCATGGCATGGCCACCGAGAACGCTCCGGCTTGGACTCACAAGTGAGTCACCAATATTTTATGGTCAATATTTTTATGGTCAATTGATTTTATTGTTTTTAATATGTTGGAAGCCACCCCGAGCTGCATGGCAGGAGGGGCGGGGTAGAAATTTATAAAATAAATAAATAAAACGGTATCAAAAACAGCCCACAGACCTAATAGCATCAGGAAGGTCGAACAACCCTGATCCAATTCACAACAAAGGTCGTCGACCAAAGCCACAAGCACGGTCTCGGTGCCACAGCCCGGACAAAAACCAGACTGCGAGGGACCAAGAAAACTGATGCGGTTCAGATGCCCCTGCAGCTGCCGAGCCACAACCCATTCAATAACCTTCCCTAAAAAGGGTAGGTTCGAGACTAGCCAATAGCTAGCAAGAGTTTAATGTCAAATGATGGGTTTTTTTGCAGAGGCCATACCACCACCTCCTTGAGGCAGCTCGGCACTCTCCCATCCCGAAGGGAGGCACTGACCGCCCCCACCAGTAATGCCCCAGCACATAGACATCACCTGGGTGGGTGCCCCGGGGCTCCAGCCCCCACCGAACTCCTGCCAAATGGCAAGCCCCCAGCCCCGCACCACATAAAATGCAGAGTGCGCACAGGGGCTACCTACTCTCAGCAAAATGGCTAGCCCGTTTAGCTGCGCCTCCTCCAGTGGCGCGAAATTCTGCTTCCGGTCAGTGTGCCTTTAAAGAGAGAGGCGTATCTTTCTCTGGATCTAATTCTGCTGCTGCCTCCGCCTCCTCCTTCCCCCTAGGATCCCGTTCGGATCCTAGGTTCCTCCTTCCCGCCGCTGCTGCTACTTGAATCCAGGACCCAGTCTCCTCCTCGCCACCACTGTTGTCGTCCTGACGCCGCCTTCTCCACGTGGACCTCACCAGGCTCCTCCTCGTCACTGCTGCTGCTTGGATCCAGGACCCAGGCTCTTCCTCCTACTCCACATGAACTCCACACTGCTGGTCTCCGCTTGAATCGAAGACCCAGGCTCCTCCATCCTCGGGGTTACCGCAGCAGCTTGTATTCGGGGGGGGTGCTCCTTGCCTTGCTGCCAGCCGGATGCTTTGTCCTGCCTCACTTCCGTCCCATGTGAATCCCAGGTGGCCTTGCTGCAGCTGGGGTTTCCAGGTGCTTCCTCTCTGGTACCCCGAGATCCTTCTTGAGTTGTTGTTGCTGTTGCTGGTGCCACTGCCCCACGGAACAAGCTTCTTCCTCTTGGGCTCCAGTCCTGCTGCTGCTGCCTCCTCCCACCTCCCCTTATTTAGATTTTTTTTTAAAAAAAATCCTCAACAATTTTTTCTCATCATCTAGCCCCCGCTAGACCCTTCAGTCCTAGATGAGGTCCTTGCTGTTGTGCTTTGTTTTTAACCATGCACACTGGACTCACTTGGATCTATTGTTGTTTCCTAAAACTGCTATCCTTGTGTGCATGTTCTATTCCTTGTGTACATGTTCTATTCCATTATCACATTGATGTAGGTGTGCAGTTTTAGGGTTGGCCCCACCTACCGTTGAGTTGGCCCCACCCCCAGTATATGACCTGGACCTGGCCCCGGCCCCCCCGGGAAATTGTAAAGTTTCCACCTGTGCCCCAGCATCTCCCAGCTGGCCTTAACCAGCCCGGACAGGCACAGGTCCAGTTCACAAGAAGTGGCCCTGACTACCGCAAGAACATTCCCCCGCATCAGTGGGCGACACCCACTGAAACTGATCCCATAAAATCAGACAAGGATGGGCTTCCATAACTCTGGTTCTCCTGTCGTAATAAGTACAGCGTCGAAATCGTGGTAAATACAAGCGATTTTATCTGCGAAGTAATCAACAAACGTAACAACGGGCACTGGAAGATTCCAGTTCCAGGTGGAGGGAGGCGGGACCAACCAGCCCCCTCACCACCCAGAAAAGCTCCACTGGACAAGACTTCACAGATGCTAAGAGGGCAGCGAAGAACTCCTTTTTTGCTACCCGCACAGCCATGGCATAAAGGTAAATTAGCTCTATGACGCAATCTATCAGCATCAGCCTGAGAATGGCGCCACCGTTGCTCCAACTGCCGCCCTTCCCGCTTCAGCTGCCACAAGTCCTCAGTAAACTAAGGAGGCCTGCAATGCTGACTCTTAGGGAGCGGATGCTTAGGAGACGTCCAGCTGATGGACTCAGTCAACAAGATGTTCCAAAAGGTGATGAGGTCATTGAGTGAGTGGTCATCAAGACCAGAGGGTAATTCCCCTAGAGCATACAGAAACCTGTATTTTTAATTGTTTTAAAACGTTTTGTAAGCTGCCCCGAGCTGCCGTAAGGCTGGAGGGAGTGGGGTAGAAGTCTTTAAATAAAACAAACAAATAAATAAATAAACCTCTCTGGTTTCATCAGTCTCCTCAAGCGGCAGACATGTGCCAGGAGACAGGCCCATAGGAGGTAATGATCTGTCCATGACATGGGCCCTGCTGACACCTCCCCCAGCAATGAATCCCCCACCTCAAGGCCTGTGCAGAAAAACAGGTCCAGGGTATGCTCTCTATCATGTGTCAGGCCACTAACCTCTTGAGACAGGCTCATGGTTGCCATGGCGGCCATGATCTCACGCTCTGCCCCTCCAAGGCCGGCATCAGCGTGAATATTGAAGTCCCCCAAGACTGACATCTTCAGGGACCACAATACCACCTCCGACACCAGCTGTCAGAGCGTGCAGGGATGCTGCCATGCAGGTAGGTGCATGGCATATAAGCAGCAACCCCAATCTGTCTCCCGCCAAATCAGTTACAAGATGGAAACCCTCAATACCCGACATAAGCTGCACCGAAGACTTCCTGACGGACCATGAGCCCCTAAAAACAATAGCTGCACCGCCCCCGCGTCCCTCTAGCTGTGGGCTGATGCTGCATAGAGTACCCAGGTGGAATTAAACTCAGGTTAGTCCCCGCCCCTTTCTTAACGAGGGCAAGCAGCCGAAGTTGCTAATCGTCACAGCCCAGATCTGCATGGTACTCTACAGACTTCTAGGAGACACACTTCCTGCCGTGTAGAGTTGACATTTCAAAAAGATAGCAACGGGCAAAGAACTGAGAGAGAAATAGAGAGTCTGATCCACAGTTTGGTGTAGTCGGTGGAAATCTTTTCATTTTACTTCAGTGGCCTGTGGCTTCACCCACAGGAAATGGGGATAGCGGTTAAGGTGATGACTGGGGTGTGTTTTTATAGTTCTGTGCTTATGAAGAGGCTTAAATCTTGCCCCCTTTTACAATGTCTGTTGTGAATCAGAGAGAATTTCAGAGGGCTTACACACTTCGTAGGACAAGGGTGGCCAAAGTTCCCAGCCCCAAGAAACCCATATCAAAATCTGACTGAGAGCCACAAGGCATACATGCACACAAACAAAGCTTTCTTTGTGATTGGTTGGTGGAACCGGTGCTCTATGGTCCTGGCTGCTGAGAAGTAGCTACAACTGAGAAGTAGTGAGGGGTCATCCACCTCGTCCATCGCTTCGACCACGTGCAGACCCACCTCTCCTCTCTTCACTGACTCCCCCTTCCTGAACGAATCCTGCACAAGCTCCTAGTCTTCACCTATAAAGCTCTTCACAACCTTGCTCCCCCTACCTCTCTGCGCTAATTTCCCTCCGTACTCCAGTCTGTGAACTCTGCTCCTCCTCTGTCCCCTCTCTCGCCCTCCCTGCTCCCCTAACCACCTTTGTCCCTTCTCCCTAGCTGCCCCCCACGCCTGGAACTCCCTCCCTGCCCACATCTGCCTCGCCCCCTCTGTTCATACCTTCAAATCCCTCCTCAAGATCCACCTCTTCTGCTCTGCTCTCCCCGACTCCTCGCTCCCCTCACCTAACTCCTGCTGATACCCTCCATCCAGTACAGTCTGTTATCTGAGGTCTGTGTACTCATATCCTCACCACATGGACCAACCAGCCATCATTCTCGATGTAACCAAGCCAAGCACGTGCACTTGGGACCTCGCATCTTCGTGAATGTTACACTCCTTGTCTCTCCCTCTGTTCCCCTTCCTTCATCTTCCCCCCTGCCCCTCTCTCAGATTGCAAGCCCTAGGGCAGGAACCGTGTCTATTCCATTACTTTGTAAAGCACCAGGTACATTGTTTGCGCTATATAAATGCTTAATCCTAATAATAATAATTCATAATAAACATAATAATAATAAACAACTAAGCTTCGGGTGCAATGAAGGCAGCGACCATTAGGCAGTGTGGGACTGTCCAAGATCTGCACTTGAACTTCCAGAGTTTCAGGGTGAAAACAGACATGACACTAACCACCCTTTAACCACCCTTGGTGGTTATTTATGCATGTTGCAGGGCTGTATTGGTGCCCTATGCAGCCCTGCAACATGCATAAATGACCACCAAGGGTGGTTAGCATCCTGTCTATTTTCACCCTCAGTTAAGAGCTAAATGTGGCTCCTGAGCCACAGTTTGGCCACCCATGTTGTCCTAGAACATATTAATGACATCCTGTGTGTTCACTTGTAGGTACGTCCTGGTGACAGCAGGTCCTGTTTTTACTGAAGAAATGTGGAGGCTTGCATGCTGTGCACTACAAGATGCATTTTCTGCTACCCTTGAGCCAGTGAAGGTAAAACCAACATGTTCTGGAGTGCAAGCCACATTTAACTCTGATATTTTCTGAATGGATTGCTCTTTTCCTGATAATTGTTTTGTAAACAATTTCACACAAACCTAGACGCGTACTTCTAAAATCACAAATAGGAGAGAAGTAAGATTTTCTTTTTTAAAATTATGGGTTTTTTTCTAAATGAAATGTTAACCTTCACATTGTGATATAGGACACGGGGTGGGTATTGACCAGGAATTGCTTAAATGAAGGAGAAGGGGTCTCAAAGAAGAGGGTGGTCCTGCAAATGGGCCAGCAGGTGAAAGGTAGTCACATTCTGAAGAAAGTTTGGAGCCTCAACTTAAGTAATATACAAACTGACTCTGCATGTTTGACACTAACCACAAAGCCTGCTAAACAACCGCACTTCACTTTGGTGAAGTCCAAACCATTGAGAAGTGAATCACAGCCGTTGCGGCCCCTGCAGTTGGCCGGGAGCACCTTCTTGCAAGTTCCTTTGTCGGTAGGACGGGGATGCGTAGGAGGATGTTCTCGGTTCCCACCCCGGTTTTGTGGAACTCACTTCCCCAGGAGGTTCACTTGAGCCAGAGCCTGGACATCTTCCAGAGGTGGTGTGAAACGTTTTTATTTGAAAAAGCATTTGGCGGGCATGGATAAGGGTTGGTTGGGGTTTTGGGTAGGGTAGTAGGGGAGAACGGGAGCTGTGATGCAAGGATGGGATGGGGGGTTGATGGGTCTTGTAGGGTTATGCTTGTAGCTTCATGTTTTTATTTGTTACATTTTTATATATGTTTTTATATGCTACGTTTATATTTTATTTTGTAAGCCGCCCTGAGCCTCTTAGAAGGAAGGGCAGGATAGAAGTTTAAATGAAAAATAATATATATATATATATATATATATATATATATATATAAGTAAATAGGAGATGGGAGGCTGGTTGATGGGTTTGGGAATTCAGTTGTTTCATCATGGTCTGAAATGACTTGGTTGATGGAACGGTTAATAAAAGTCTGCTGTCTTTCTCTGCAGAACCTATTGGGTTATTTCCACAGTGGTTCTGAAAACTTCAGCGGTGATGCATGTGAAGTCAAGGTGGCAGCCCCCTCGCTCTCGCCCAGTGCCGAGGCTGAGTACTGGAGAATCAGAGCCATGGCACAACAGGTAATGAATGGCCTGCTTGCAAAGGATGCCAGGGGGCCCGCCTTCCTTGTCAACAAATTATATTAAGAGTAAGGCCAGTTTAGGTGCATGGGATTTTTCTATTCAAAAAATCTCATCAAGGGCCAATGGGAAAAGAAAAGCCCTTGCACAATAATATTATTGGAAATCATGCAGTTACATGCTGTTTTGCTGTAGAGGGCTTTGAATAGCGAAGCATCCTTTCTTTGCCAGTCACTGACAGCAGTGCTGCATCAGAAATCTCCAAAAGGGAAAATCTTCCAAGAGAGACTGTAATATTCCATCTCCCAAATAAGTAGGGGAAACTCAGTCATGTTGTCATACTAACCAGGCTAGCCCTAACAAGTTAATCCTTGAAAACAATTTTGCATAGGAAAGGTTGGAGAGGATGGACTAGAAGAATTAAAATATTTTCTATTAATTAATATGAATTATCAATTAGGGTGCCCATTCAGTGGTTGAGTATAAATAGAAACTTTACTCAGGATTTTCATGCCGGTGAAAATATCCTCTTCCAACTGCACAGCTCTCTTATTGCCTTCATAAGTACTAACCATTCACAGGCCTTGCTGTAGTCCTAGAGTGATTTTATTATATAAACAAGCATTATTTTATGGAGCGGTACAGTTACCTACACTTTTAGAAAGTTCATGATTTGACTGCTAGTTTAACTAAAAGGTGTCCTTGGGAGCAAGAATCTTGAGATAATTTCTGAACGCTGATCCTCCTTCTGAGCCAAACGTTGTTGGGGATGGCACTGTATAATTTTGCATTTATGGAGTTAAACCTGGTAGCTTTGTGAATACTGTAAACAAAAATGACAAGAAGGAAACGTCTTTTGCAATACGTGAAGGGCATCACTATAGGTGCTGAGTGGTTTGGTTTTTTATGACAACTTTTATAGGTATTCATGTTAGACAGCCAGTGCTCACCGAAGACTCCTAGCAACAAGGAGGGATTTGAACATGCTCAATCCTGTGTGCTTGTCATTGAACTGCCTCCTGACAAGAAGCCCAATGGGCATACTCAAAAAAGGTAGGTTGCATTCCGGTAGGCCTCTATGTGGCTATATGGGCAGCAAGAATAGAGGTTAACCTGGTGAAGATCTGAGAACTGAAGGATTGAAATGCATGATATTTAGAAAAAAGAAAATTGGACTGGTTAGGCCACAGGTCCATATAGCTTAGTATCCTGCTGCCTCTGACAGTGGCCAGTACTGTGTGTGTCAGAAGAAGTGTACAGCAATAGTGTGTATATCCATTCATTCCAGCTTCCACCTGTGAGAGGTTTCATTACCCCTTTAACTTGACTAATAGCATTGATGATCACATGATGGACAAACTGGAATTTAGTTACATCTGAATGGTGTGTCATCAACTATGAAGAATTGTTGTTTAGGATTATGAAAGAGCTTTCCGTTTGAAGGGTTGCAGTTAACACACCAAAAATGTCAGAGCTTCTGAAGTAGTTGCTCCAGATAAATCCTTGTTATAGGTAATGTTCTGTTGGGTTGAAATAAAAAAAGAAATGTAAAAAAAGTTCATGGACTTATTGGATCACTTTAATAATCTTAGCACGGGTTAAAGCTTAGAGACCAAAGACAGCTGATCTCTTTTATTGGACATACTTCGGTTGGTGAGAATATGCAAGATTTCAGGTCGCACAGGGCCCCCACACTCCAGACAAAACTTTGGGAGTCATTCCTAATATCAGTTTTGTTCTGGGAATTTTGTTTCTGTTTGGGTTTGTTTTTTCTTTTCTGATAACGTTTTGCAAGTATTGAGCCATCCTATTGCGGCAGGTGATTGATTGCAAGGCACTTATTCTGTCACTCCAGTATTGTCACATGATGGCACTTAGTTGTCAGTGCTTAGCGATGGCAAAGCAATGTCTGCTGTAATGCCATGCAGGCAGTAAGGACTCATAATTGTGAATCCTAGGCCTGCATACACAATGTTGGAAACAAAACATCTGAAAAACTGAAATATTTTAGGATAAAATGCAAATGATGCAATATGCAGCCCTACACCTACCCCCACTTTATCTTTATCACAGGGTAAGTCTCTTGATTGCATGATACCACAGGGTGAGGGGGTCAGATCTTGAATGTTTGCATGGCTAGGCAACAAGAGGGGTTGGGAACTGGGAAGCCACCTTCCATAGCTGCACAAAGGTCTCTTACAGTAGCAATCCTCTGCACCAAGGCAGTTTACTCCTGCTTCTCCTCCAAACGGGGACAGGAAGATGGGTGGTACCATGGCTGCTTCCACTCTGTCCCTGGGAGCAGTGATCTGATCCATTCTAATGGATGAGACGGATTGTGCATCTCCCCGTTCTGCCCCCATAACTCTTGTCTGAAACAGTACATCACTAGCCAGTCTTGCATGCTCGGATAATAACTGTTCTGAACCTTGCTTTAACCAAGTAGGTTTTCTCTTTCCCGATCTGATTTTTATTTTCTTTTTGTTTGCTGCAACATTACACAGGAAGCTGGGGTAAGGGAGCTTTTCTTTTCCTACCATATAGTTTCTCTGTTTCATACCAAGTGTGAAACAAATACATTCTCCTTAACCGGTATTGGCCACTTGTGCTTTCCCAGGAAAGGGACACCTTAGCCATGCCTTGGTTTTTAGCCACTCCAACTAAATGATCCCATGTTCAACTGTATTAATGAGGCCCTGTAGGTTCTAATTCTAATCCAAATTCTGGCTCTGATTCAGCAAGGAAGTTAATGCCAAGTTTTAATCCTGTTGCGTTAATGAGATTCAACATGTACTTAAGGTTAGATACACGGGCAGCTGTGCAGCAGAGTGCCACTGGCGTCAATGGAGATCCATCAGGATAGCAACTTGCATGAATTAACTGCTGAGTTAGGTCCTTGGTCAGGAATGTTTTTTAAAACAAAAGACTAGCTCCTACAAAAAAGCTCTTGTATATTCATTTTCAGGATTTCATCAATATTTTTACCACCCCCATTTGATAGGTAACTATTACAGACTCAACAGCGGGGATCATCACAGGGTTACCAACACGGACCTCTGGTGTCACAGCAAATGAACATACACAAATAAGATTTGCCTTGACAGCACTACTAGCACTATGCAGCCTGTTAACATGCACGTGCCACATGCACACACACACACCTGCACGCGCACATACGCACACGTGCACACACACACAAAGAGCACATCAATGTCAGGGTTAGTTTTGCTGCCAGAGGAGATCATGTATGCGTTTGTGATGACACTCTAGCCAAGCACTGTGATGCAAGTCCCCCAAGCTAATGTCATGACAGGTATTGTAGATGAGCATGTGTGCTTACCACGTCAATAATTCTGATATCACAGCAATTTTAATCCTTTGCAGTTTTTAAAAATCTGTTTAGCCTGTCTTAAACCAAGACACTGGTTTTCTACAATAAAAATAATTGCTTTCTTAATTATCCTTGTTCCCCACTGTCTGGCTGCTGTAGGATCCTAAACCTTGTTCAAGGGTGACTTATCTGTGGAATTTTTATCATGTTGATAGGGAGGATCATTTGACCAATCCTGAGCTGTCTGAAGAGATAAGGCATTCAGTGGTGCACCATGAGATATTACTGATCTCATTGGGCGGAGCAGGGATTTTAAATCTAGATGTAAATCTATACTCAATCTAAATTTTTGAAAATACTGTAAGTGGTATTTCCATAACATATTCCAAGTACTCAAGGATCTGCTGTGCCTAGAAACAATTAGATAGACTTAACAATACAACAATGTAATATACTTGAAATACAATTAGACTGCAATCCACAAACCACGTATCTTGCGGGTTTCAATGTGACTGTTCCAAAGTAAGTGGTTTATGGATTGCAGTGTGAGACTTCCCATGCCCTTCCAAGATTATTTATGCTTGTGTTCAGCTGCTCAAGGAAGATTTTAGGGAGGCTCTGATGTTCCAAGAAGGGTAACTGTAAGCAGTAATTAGCTGCCTTTCCACACATAATTAAGGTTAAATAGAGGAGTTGCCAGCCTGTGGCCACTAGAGTGTATCAAAGCACAACCGAAAGAACAGAAAGTATATGAAAAAGGGCTCAGGCCAAAAGTGATAAGCAAAATCAACAGGAATTGACAGACATTTACGGTAAGTTTCAACTCCTTCACGATAAATGGAGATATTCAATATTGGAGATGTGAACAATGGCAACGGTAGTAGAAAAAATATCGATGGATATAGAGAACACACACAAACAGTTGTTGTACTCTGATCTCTCTGGTGTACCAGCTCTAATTTAAGATGCTTGTCTGCAGACGTACATCCACTTTAGGATGCCATATAAATGAATCCAAAAGAAAGCACCAATCCTGTAAGCCTTTACTCACATTAGAGGTTGTAATAAATGGAATTGTCAGCATGAGTAACAATAAGATTACAAGTGTAAGGTTTACTGCTTCAAGTAAAAATTTTCAGGATCATACCTTGGCATATTTGAATTTGAACTACATTTTTAGTGAGGCAACATATGCACGCACACACACGTGTGTGTGTGTGTGTGTGTGTGTGTGTGTGTGTGTGTGTGTGTGTAGAGAGAGAGTGAGGCAAACAGTATTGTGTGTGTATAACCCGCCACACACACACACACACACACAGAGTGGTTGCCTCACTATCAAAGCAGTTAAAAATTTGAGTGTGTTGAAGTATGATCCTGAAAACTTTTACTTACAACAGGATAACATTTTAAAGGTTTACTGTTCTAACTCATGCTGATAATCCTATTTATTACAACTACTAATGTGAATAAAGGCTTCCAGGATTGGTACTTCCTTTTGTTTCCTTTCATATGGCATTCTAAAGTAAATATGTTAAAATTGCTTAACTTAAAGAAAAATAATAGCAGCAATAATGTTAATCTGTATCTGTTTTTTTCCTCCTTTGGTGGCATGAAGTATCCCTTTCAGGACAATAGTGGTGAGTCTGTTGTCCCATCAAGTGCTGCTGCAGAATCTATATGATATTTTATTAGAAGAATTTGTGAAAGGCCCTTCAGCCCTTGATGAGAAGACAATACAAGTGCCAGAAACCAAACTGGCTGGTTTCCTAAGGTACATCTCCATGCAAAATTTGGCTGTCATCTTTGACTTGCTGCTAGATTCCTATCGGACAGCCAGAGAGTTTGACACGAGGCCTGGGTTGAAGTGCTTGCTGAAAAAAGTGTCTGGCATTGGTGGAGCAGCCAACTTGTACCGTCAGTCAGCAATGAGTTTCAACATATACTTCCATGCCTTGGTCTGTGCTATTCTGACCAATCAGGAGAATATCACCGCAGAGCAGGTGAAGAAAATCCTTTTTGAGGATGATGAAAGAAGCACAGACTCCTCCCAACAGTGCTCTTCAGAAGATGAAGATATTTTTGAGGAAACTGCTCAAGTGAGCCCGCCCAGGGGAAAAGAGAAGAGACAGTGGAGGGCAAGAATACCATCACTGAGTGTTCAGCCAGTCAGCAATGCAGACTGGGCTTGGCTAATCAAAAGGCTTCACAAGCTATGCATGGAACTATGTAACAACTACATTCAAATGCACCTGGATTTGGAAAACACGGTGGAGGAGCCTCCCATTTTCAAAGGTGACCCTTTCTTTATCCTGCCATCCTTTCAATCGGAAACCTCTACCCCATCAACCGGAGGGCAGTCTGGGAAGGATACACCTTCAGAAGATGATAGAAGTCAAATTAGGGATTATCTGACAGATAATCTAACTCCCAAGGGAGTGAGTGGAGACATACTACTGCTGCCACCGCCGCTGAGCCCTAAAATGGAGAGGAAGGACCAAGGGAGGAAAAAAGAATGGTGGGAAAGTGCTGGCAACAAAATCTACACCATAGCCACAGACAGAACTATATCCAAACTCATGACTGAATATAAGAAAAGGAAACAGCAACATAATTTGGCCACTTTCACCAAAGATGTCAAAGTGGAAAAGAAAGGGGACCTATTAGGTACAAGAGGGCAAGATTCGCCTCTTCCCCAGCGGCCACAACACCTGGTGGACCAAGGTCAAATGAGGCATTCCTTCAGCGCTGGTCCAGAGATCCTGAGGCAGGAGAAGAGGCCACGCTCAGGATCCACAGTCAGCTCGCTCAGCATATCTGTACGAGACGCCGAGGCCCAGATCCAGGTAGGAAATACTTCTAGAAATAGGGACTAGGGAACAGTCTGAAAATACAGAAGGAAATTTTCTTGTTTAATCTTGTCTTTAAAAATAGTGTGCAGTCTTAGGCCAGCAAAGTGTATTCCTTCTTCATCTTAATCTCTCATTAAAACATGTGATGGATATTCCATTTCAAAATTGCTGCTAAAATTCAGAAGATGGCACCTGTCTTGTTTTATGATCACAAGAGGGAAATGGCCCCTCATGGAATTTTTTCATCATCCAAGAAGAGGATTCATAGTATTAATAACTCTAGCTCTGATATTAATAACTAATATGGTGGATTGTAATGGCACGCAAGGTTTAAAACCTGCTTTGGCTATGTAGATATTAATACTACTACTACTAATCATTTCTGTAGCGCTACTAGTCGTACGCAGTGCTGTACAGATGATACACATAACATAAAGACAGGACCTGCTCCATGGAGCTTACAATCCAATGAAGACATAAAGACATAGATAACTACAAATAAGAGTCTTTCTATGAATAATGAACTACACAGGATAGAGGCATTCAATAAGTTTATTTATTTCAGTTTAATATGGTTGAAATCAACAAGGCTGTGGTATAGATAGGGCCTGAGGTCATGATTTAAAAGTAATCTCGAAGAAGTGCGCCTTAAGCAGGACTTGAATATGGACGGGGAGGCGGCCTGACGCATCACCTCAGGACATTTGTTCCAAGCATCCGGTGCAGCAAGTATGGGTGTCGGGGGAGATAAGAGAGGAGAGATAGCGAGGAGCTGCAGAGTAAAGACACTTGTAGGTGGGTAGGAGAAGCTTGAACTGTATGCAGAAGCAGATAGGGAGCCAGTGTAGTGACTTGAGGAGAGGGGTCACATGGTCACGTCGTAATGGTGTGCAAGGAAGGTGAGGCATTGATTCTCTTCTCACTTCAATTTGATACTGATATAACAACTTTACACGAGTGATTTCAGACTTGGGCCCATAATATACTGTAATTTTCTAAGGATTGTTTATATGCACATCTTCGGATTCTGTACAGCATAGAACATTACTTTTTTCCTCCCTCCCCCTCTCAATTACTTTAGGCATGGACCAATATGGTGCTCACCGTTCTCAACCAGATTCAGACCCTTCCGGACCAAACCTTCACAGCTCTTCAGCCAGCAGTGTTCCCCTGTATCAGTCAGCTGACTTGCCATGTAACTGACATCCGTGTTCGTCAGGCCGTGAGAGAATGGCTGGGAAGAGTGGGCAGAGTCTACGACATCCTTGTATAAAAGAAACATTTCCCACTAGCAAGGGGAGACTGAATCAGATATTTCTTGATGGTGTAAAAACAAAATTCAATTCCTAGAGGCTGTCTTTAAAACTGGTAGGGGGATGTACATTCTATTGCCTATTTGCTGGTGGCATTTTCTAAAATGGCAAGCTATTTAACACATCCATAACTGCTTAAGATTGTATTTTTATCACTTTCACACCCACAAAGCAAGTGCTGTTGTATTGCATTTACACTAAAAAATGTGAAATCACAAGACGTTAAACTGAAAACTGCTAAAAAAAAAATCAGGCTGGAACATAAAGGCTTGATAAAATATTACATATTGTCATCTGAAAAACGATTATGAGCATTTCTCTGCATTAAAGAAGAGATATGAAATAGTAACAAAAATTATGGGTGTAGTCAGGATTAATGTTACCATATTTATGAAACAGACATTTAACTCCACAAATTTAGAGGCTAAACTATTGGTCTGCCATTAAATTCTCTCCATTCTTGAACTTTTAACATTGTAAGCACCATTATATTAGCAGATACAGTTTTTGAACCCCATTTATTCCTGAGTGCAATGGTCATTCAGATGTTCAACTACTAACTACATGATCTGAGCGTGTTAGAAATCCAGGCAGATAGATACATTAAATGGACTATACCACACTTCCTACACACAAGAACACTTTAACAAAAATCCCTTTTCAGGTCTGGATAAGGTAACAGCATGAGTTGGAATAGACCATTCCATATAAAGAACTAGCTGGAGAATGAATAAGAGCCTCAAACTCAACTTGATTTATGATGCAATGGAGAGAGTGTGTGTTTGCAGTTTGCCCTCGCTCTAGGTTAAAGACCTTGGGGCTTATGCCGCCTGCGCAAACCGCTCAGTTGCACACGCATCTGTGCACATGGGGCAGGGGATTGGAGCCAATATTCCTCCACTCCCTTGCTTCTGTATTTTTTCTTTTTGCACCTTGCAAATGTGTATATATGTTTGTGTGTTTTTAATGAACAGAAGACCATGAATGTACAAGTTCTGTCAGCTTCTGGAACTGTGTAAATAGTCTTCAGTCAAATTCTGAAATATCTCCCTCTTTTTGTCAACAAAAGAAGATGCTCCTATGCTCTGATTAGATTACATGTACCAGCTGTGTTCCTTAGTCTCTTTTTGAAAATGATTTTAAACTTATATATGCAGTGTTTATAAGGTTTTTCTTGTCAAAGTGGACTTTGAAGGGAATTTTTTTTTTAAGTGCTTCATGTCAGTCCTGGGTATTGTTTGTTCACAGGATACTATTTTTTGAGACTGCAGCTTGTTATTTTCAAAATGCACTCTCTCATTTACCAGATCAACAAAACTGTCACGCTGGCACATGTTTTGTGCCTTCATCACTAATTAACCAAATCTGAGATTACAAAGCATCTTTTTCCTTTCAAGTTCAGCTTTTGCTTCATGTAATGGGCACATCACTTTTCAGGTCCGATGAAACAATCATCCACTGCAGAGAGGCTAGATGTCCCGCGACTAAGTCGTGGTAATTAATTTTAAAAATACAAGCTGGTCTAAATCACTTATGACCTTTAAGTTGTTTGCTTAGCATTTGTAAAACTAAGGGATTATTCAAACTTTCCTACATATTACCTAATACTTTGTGTAATAAAGTGGAATGATGGTGACTAATTACATATGCTGTATGTGACTGTGCAGCTGCTACCTTCATTAGTTGCACCATCCATTATCTGACAATTGTTAGGGACCAGATTCAATGCAATGCATTTTCATTCCTTCTAACAATGGATAAATGCCAATAGTTTTTAGTTTTCATGTTTGGTGGCGTTAACAAAAAAAAAAAACAGTAATCGACTAGTATGAATTGGTGTTTGCAGATATAAGATTCCTGTTGTACTGTCCATTGCTTATTTTATGGTGCATTCTTGCTTTATGACGTCTTTTATGCCGATCACTGATTACCTTAGTTTGTCACTGATACATGCTTATAGTACATATAGGGGAAAACATCCAAACGGGAGTACTTGTAATGTGCTACTAACCATGGAGTAAAAGTATCCAAGTGAAGCTTATAACCGAACTTCTCACCTCCCACTAACGGAGACTAGAATTACACTGGACGTAGGTATGTGGACAGGAGCATACTTAGCCGTAGAGCAGAGCCAAAGCAGCTGTTCAAAGTGCCATTCAAATATTCATTCCATTTTACCAATTTGCATCTGTAAATTCAAAATTTATATCCTGTGCATTTGCAAAGAGGTGTGGAATTTTTGATATTTCCAGTATTTGACATTGATATTCAATAAGTTAGTAACTTCTGCTTGGTTGGTTGTGATCACGTACTATAGGGTAAGTTTTAGATTGGATGAATTAATTATTACAATCATGGAGCTCAGTTTCAACTTACTTACAAAGCACTCTACTTAGGCATAAGTTGAAGTTTGTGTGAACGTTTGAGTTTAGTGGGACCAACTTTGAAGTTCTTGTTTATTTATTTATAATTCTTAATATCCCACCCCTCCTGCCTCAGGTAGCCCAGGGTGGCTCACAGTATCAGAAAATCTAAGACATCAATAAAACATAATAGTAAGATATAAATAAAATAACCCATCTCCCTCAGCCCCCACCTCTCTAACCGAAACAAATCTGAATTCAGGTTATAAATACTGTATGAAAAGCATGATTTTCAATTAATGTTTGTCTAGCCACAAAAGGTGTGTGTGTGTGTGTGTGTGTGCGCTACATACCCATTTTGTATATTTAATATTATACAAATCAATTACTCTAGAGTTGGTCCATTGAAGCGGTAACATCTACCACAGCAGCAGTGATTAATAGCAAAGGGGCCAATTCTAAACATGTGTCTCATACATGCACCATAGCCCCCATAATGGGGGTGCACACGCATGTGTGCATGTCACGTGGAGCCTAGGGTCACCCCCACAGTCTCTTCTGTTAGGTTGGTAGGCTACTGCGAGTGGACAACCTTGAAACACCCAGAGGACACAATGTCCATTCATATCCTATAGGTTTGAGGATGCTAGAAGAGCCAGTTGTCCCAAACATTTTCCTATAGCTGTCAGAAAGCCACCACTTTGAATGAACATCACTGTGTAACATTTTGGGCACAATGCCTCATGCAATGAAACTGAGGGCTACGCTCCCATTAACTTTAATGGTGAAGGTTACATCCAGAAAGTACCAACTTATGTATTCACATAATTACCCACTCTTAGCAAAAGCTGTCATAGTTGTAAGAGCATGTTACACAGATATGCAAATAGCATCAATTTCAGAACCCCCAAACCTCATAAAACTTTCTCCAGGTTCAACTAAATGTTGGCAACAAGATAAAGTAGTTATAATAGGTGGTGATAAACATGATAGGGACCCTCTGCTACCCCAGCCCAGGTAGTCAGCTGGCCCACATGTGGTTCCCCTGAGTATTCCAGGCCCACAGCCTGGGCCAAGGGCTGCCCAGACAGACCAATGCAGGCCATAGTGGGCCAGCATGTATGTTTGTGGCCCCATTCCCTGCCGGGGCTTGGGGGCTGGCAGCCATGCCTGGCTGCGATTGACCACCATGGGGTGGGGCATTGGGATCTGCTGGCATCAGGGCCACACATTAGTTCTATTCCACCATGGGGGGGAGGAGTCAGGCACACATTTGATCTGTGCACTGACCTGACCCAGCCAGGGCCACCTCCCCCACTCCCAAGGCATATAGCCGGTGTTGATTTTCACCCAATGAGACCTTTTATTGGACCAGACCAACTTTTGTTGGTGAGTGTTGGCCACTTTAAGCTACACGTTTTTTCTGATTCTTGCACATGCTCACCGACAGAAATAGGTCAGTCTCTCTCTGATCATCAACATGTCAGTTGACATTTATGAAACTTTTGACTGATGCTGGATCAGTTTGTTAAAAGAAAGCTGGCAATTTCTGGTAGGTTTGGTTTAAAACCTCATGAAATGTTAATTTTGACAGAGTTTCGAAATGTTAATTTTGACAGTTTCACAGAGCTTCTACCGGTCCTCTGCTTTTCCCACCCCGTCCACTTCCCAAACAATGCTCTCTGCTGCAGCAAAGCTACAGCAGCAAAGGCGACCATCACCGCCTTGCCCCCTCCCTTCTAGGGGAAGCGCGACAACGGGCCCTAATGGCTGCCATCACTGGCGAGCCAAGGACTACTGTTAGCACATCTGGAATGAGACAAGGACAACAGTTGTTGGATTTACACGGCCTCACTCTTTATTCAAATTGGAGTTAGGCTGGTGGGGTTAAGTGCCTATAGCAATTGGATCCAGTACTCCCACCAATAACTCTTTAAACAATAATGCCAGGGTTCTTGGCCTGGATGTGCCTTCCAGTGCCATCCCCAACGTTATCCCTCGTCTCCCCTTTGGCCCTTGGCTTGTGGCCTTGGCCCAAAGGGGACATTGTCCTTCTTAGGACAGGAGTAAGGCTGATGGGTGCTGCAAGCTTGGAGACCATGCATGTCCCTGCCCACCAACCACAGACCACCCCTCCCAGGGAGGCTCGCCCTGGTGCTGGCCATGCCCTGCCTTTGCACCAGCTGTTGCTCCCCATCTCTTAGGGAGATGCCTCCACCACTAATGATTTCCTATTAAAAACTTCATAACAGTGCTGGACCCCCGCCACTAGGGGGCTGTCAAAATTCATGTCAGACAGGCTCAACCCCCCACCCAAGCCCTTCTCTATTTCCAAAACCCTTATCAACTCTGCCTTCAAGGTGGCAAGATAACTATCATTTCCTGACGGGGACAAGTGCACACCATCATCTCTAAAAAAAAAAAAAAACCTCGGGATTCCGATACATGATTCCCAGATGGGAATCTGTATCCCCCTCTGTATCCCCCTTTCTGGGTAATCCACTTCCCAACATCGCTATTAATGTTGCGCTGGGCTTTATCAACTTTTCTGGGTTGGATTGCTTTACCCCAGTTCACTCGGCCAACGAGGTCGGTCCAGATAATCACTACCCCAGGGAACAGCTTCTCAATCTCAAGTATGTCTAATTTGATGTTAACTATTAATCTAACCCCTTTCGTTGCAGGCAGGTCATTCTCCTAAACTGTAGTAGCGCTTACCAGCAGCTGTTCCCTGCGATTTTCCGAGATCACAACTCGTGGTAACTGCTACCACGGTTTGGGGTAAAGCATGGTGAACATCTAGCAGCCACCGAACAGAAGTGATGGTAGTTGTGTGACCCCGGGGTGGGGTTAAGTGGGGTAAAGTGTGCTTAAGTGTGGTAGCATCACTTCTGAAAATACCCTGTGTATCATAAATGTCCCAGATTTTTCAGGACATCCCTTATTTCACACCTCTCTCGTAAATTGTCCCACGGTCCCAGAAAACTGTCATAAAGATTATAAAGGGAGGGGAGAGGGAGCACAATCTTCAAGCTATCACTGGGGACAAGAGTTGGATGCTCCAGCTTAAAAGTGCCAACCCAGATTTCTCCAGGCGGGCTCAAAGCAGTCCCTCCCATGCTATAGGTAAGGTACTCTTCTTAATTACTCGTCTCCTTGCAGTCTTTGAAATTTAAAAAACAAACAAATCCCAACATACTGTTCAGGAGCACCAGTGTGAAGGTATAATTTTTAATCATTTTTATTACAAAAAAAATCAGCAGATCAAAGCTTTAGACCTGAACTTTGTAAAGAACAGATGTTGCAATTTCTTTGTTTCCTTTTTTTAAAACAGCAGCAGAATTTCAGACCAGCTTCTCTGTTATGCTTATCTGTCAGAGAGAATCCATGCAGGAGGAGCCCCACGTTTTGAGAGTCAGTCACTGTCCTTTATTTCAGAGTTCTGGGGGCAGAGAGGTATGCTCTATCTCCTACTGGACTCTCAGAAAGACTCCCAGCAGAAACTTTTGCAGAACGTGTTTGGAAGTCCGCAAGAGCAGAGATACATTTTATGTACCTCTTAGGTTCCTCATGAATCCCTACAGTCTGAGACTACGCTCCTCAGCACACTGTGCTGGTGCAATTGCTTTTCACTTCAACAGGGCTTGCCTCAGCCTTCTGAGGCTTGGAGACTAACACCTTTTACAGCTCAGTGTGAATGTTTAGTGTCCTACTATGCAAGCCAATATCATTATCCTCTTTTCCAGTTTGTCTGCATGAAACTGAACAATGTTAAGACTCTCAGAGCTCTGGTACATGCTGTAGATCAGGGGTGGGGGACCTGGGGCCCAAATGCAGCCCCTAGCAACTTTTTATGTGGTCCTTTTCCAGTTCCCAGATATGGCCCTTGTATCCAGTTTCTACCCCAAATATGGAAAAACTGAGCTCGAGCAGAGAGCTCCATGACCTGGACTTTCTTTTTCTTGAACACCACCCACCCACAACTTCTGTGACCCTCAGAGCTTGTACTTATTTTCAAAGTGACCTCTAGGAGGGAAAAGGTTCCCCACTTGTTGTAGATTTTTAGCCCAATGGGTCACTCAGGATGTGTTACACAGGTCAGCTTTCCTTTTAAAAAAACAAACAAAAAAAACTTGTTAGATAGGAGGATTGCTTGCCCACTGAAATTGGCAGAAAATGTGTAATGTCCTAAGTTTTAAAATTATTAGTCACTGTATTCACATTTTATAATAAATACAAGATACCAAGTTGCAACAACACAATTTTTAAATTTATGGAATATGAACAGAATCATGTTGCTAGAGATCCACATCTCCATTACTTACAGATTATGAGGCCACTCAACCAGAGGATTTTAGCAGCTATTACAAGTGGCAAAGCAACACAGTCCTCAGTGCATCATATATCTGCAATGAACAGTGCACCGCCTCCTTTGCTTGCCCATGCCAATTCAATGTAACTAGTGCCACCACTTGGACTGCCTGCTCCATCTAACCCAGAACAATCGGTGCTAAGTGTCAAAGAAACAGCTACGTCCAGAAGCTTTTTGTCCTTTGCCACAAAAATATATCAAATGACTGCTACAGAATTTTCTGGTCCTGTAATGTCTGATTTGAAAGGAATATTTCATGATCAGAATCTCAGGCTATTTTTAGAGGGAAAACCTACGCTATTGGAAATCAGTAACACTAATGCTTGAGTACTGCAGTATGGAAACACTGGCCCTTGGAATCATGCCTCTCGACTATCCATTTTATAGCTAAATTTACCACACTTTTTAATTGTTAAATTAATTTATTTTAATGAATATTGAAAGTGGAATTTTTTTCATTAGACTATTTTATGCTAAAGAAAGAAATTGCTTATATTTCCATGTTAATTTTCCTATATTCTGACTTCCAGTTCATTTTCTGTGTCTCATTTGAATCAGGCCAACTAGAAAGTGGGGCAGAGAAAATGCTATAAGTTATGAAGATGCAACTGAAATGACCTTTCACCTGAACTAGCAGGAAGCCGTAGGCGATTGATTTTCCACCAAAAACAAAAACTCACAGGCCAAAATCAAAACAGCTATTGTGTTTTACAACAGCATAGCAAACCTTCGGAGTACAGAAACTTTGCTATGCAAGGGGTGCCAGTTGTATCTAAACCAGCACAGAAAAATGAAGACTCGTAATGCAGTTCTCTTGTGCTGCAGCAGAGCCACTGACATTGGACAATCCATGTTTGCAGGATTTTGCAAAATGGAGCATATATGGCAGCAGCAAATATCCTATTTCAGTTCCCACAGTTGTAATTGTTGCCTATGTGAAAAATGTCTAACTCATACACCCCTGTTTTTTCCCCATTACAATAAAAAAGCCAAAGGGAGTAGACAGTCCATCTCCCCCCACCTCCTTCTTTAAAATTATACCAAAGATCTAACTTATTCCTGTTTGAAACTGAACACAACAACGTTTGGACTTACCTACAATATTCCCATGGTGATGTCTTACTACAGAGTACTAATCCCATGATTTTACTATGACTCCATTGCTATATAACCAAGAGGTGTCCCTGATATTTTTTCCAGAGGCTTTGAATGTAAAGGCAGTTAATAAATTTGGGTTGTTCCATTCATACTTGGTTAGCTTCTGCCTACCCAGCCGTAAATACCAGTCATCTTATTCTCATTGGTTCTTTCCCCTGTCCTCTCTTGTGCCCTTATTTTACGAAGAAGAAAAAACCCTATTTCCCCATTCCTTCTCCCTTCTTTTGTGCTGCTATGTTTGATTATTATGTGTTCATTGTCCAACAGGTCACTGTAAACCAGTTTGCAAAGTGTATTTTGTGTATATTTTGTTCAAATGGAATTCTGAAAGGAAAATATTTTAAAACAAAATGAACTATTTATGTTGCTTGTGTTGTAGAATAAAGAAACAAATGCAAAGAAATGTGTGTGTGGATTTTGTTTCTGATAGGCCAGAGATAGAGAGGAACATTTTTAAAAAGAGCTTCAGGGTGTTTTTAGAGGTGCATGAAATTTGTGGGTTATAGCAATGTCCTGCGATCATAGGACTCCTCTGCATACATGCAAGTGCTGTTTACACATCCCCCGCCCCCCCAAATTGCACATGGAAAAAGAAAGTCACGGATCCATGTGGTACCTGTAAAGCCACATTTTGGAAATGGTAATTGGAGCAACTGGTGTATTCAACTGGATTCAATCAATTAAATCCATTTCAATTCATTGGAGCATGTGAAAGCTTTCAAAATGGCAACTGGAGGAAACACAATCTCACTTGAGTGGCATTTAGACATTAATTCACATCTTTAGTGTGCAAGTTTGGGAATGTGCATTCTGCAACCCTCGCTATCAGGGGTTCCAGAAACTGATGCTGAAGTTTCCACATAACATGCACGAGAATCATACACACGTTAGTAGATGCAAATTTTAAACATGGTTTGAATTGCATGCTCACAGGAGTTTTGTCTAATCTAAAAACACACTAAGTCACATTTTCACAATTCACTTTAATCACCTGGAGCCTAAAGATGTTCAAAACCATTGACTAACACAGTTATCTACGGATCTCTGAAAATCTCAAAAGACTATCGAGATAAGTTTGTTTGCTGATAAACTGTATAGACATTTCTGAATTAGACTTGTGTTGTTTTCCCTGGAGCAAGTATAAAGCAGAAGTAGTACATGACAGCCCCGCCCAAAGCCTGTCACATTCAAAGGCCACTTCCCACCCCAGTGCCTTTTACCTGATTTTAAGTTTAACTGTGGAAAAATTGATTTTTCCATTGTTAATCACAGAATTTTCATTTTTTTGTCACAGAAAACTACGAACGCTGGTGAGCAGTCCCTCTTCCAATCAGGAAAAAAAGTTTGATGTGTGCCACAGTAAGGTTGGTTTACAAATCAAAGGCCAGACATACTTAAGGGAGGAAAAGTGTGCTTTCTAGTTCTATTTTAGCTCCTGCTAGCTTGATTGTATAGAAACGTACATTCAAACTAGCTAAATTCTGCACGAGGTAAGGACTTGAACAGTTTCAGTCTCAATCTAGATTGAGTTAAAACAAACATTGGACACACTAGCTTAAAAGACCCCACACTTTCCTCCCTCATTTAGAAATGGCATAGGAGCAGAAAGGAGCCCATATGTAGTGGCTGTAAATAGATTAATATGGAGGCTGCCCATCCCCGGAGCTTTTACGGGGCTGCCCATTTCCAGCCAGACAGGTAGTTACCCTGGGCCACAATCTGCCCACATGGCAGTCCCCCCACACACACACCCCGTAGAGCTGCGGCCACTCACCCACCGCTCTAGGCTGGTGGCTGCAACTCCATAGTGCTGACTGGCGCAACGGCTGGCCAGGCATGGAGCTGCACTATGGGTCCACCCAACAGACAGCATCTCCACTTTTGACCATTGCCCGGGGTTTGGCCAGCAAGCGCAGCGTGCTCCAGGATGTTTCGGAGTGCCGCTGGTGGGGCTGTTCTGGAGCAGGCATAGCCTGCTATGGTTTGCACATCTGGCATCTACCCTTTACACAGCCTAAAGCGAGCTGGCACAGGCAGAAGTGAAGTTGCTGTCCATCTAAAGGCAACCCTTATCGCATCAGCAGAGTATTTCTCGTCTGGACTTCGTACTCTCTAGCAGTTTGGTTTTGCTGCTGCACAAACACAATCTTCGAAATCTCACAGTGATCTTCTCTCAGTTTGCTTTGCTGCTGTGTTTCCATGTTCTTCTGAGCAGAAGGTTGTCGAGCTGTGGCTGCATTAGATGCTGAAGGCCATGAACATAAAAGGTTTGGCTTAACTGTTAACACGATGTTAGCACTGTTGGCCTCCTCATGCAAGTCATTACTGCCCTCATCTTAGCATGTGTAGCTAGCCGATTAGTATTGAATTCATGCCTGTTCTCTCAACACTACAACGTGAATGGCTTTCCTGTTACAGCCATGGATGATTGCTGGTGCTATATAAATACATAACAACGTGCCTGGCACAGAGACCAGTCCTTGCTCTACAGGGCTTACAATCTAGACTGGACAAGGGGAGGGGCACATAGGGAGATCCATTCATGAAGTTGAAAAT
Organism: Sphenodon punctatus; assembly: GCA_003113815.1. Lineage (NCBI taxonomy): Eukaryota > Metazoa > Chordata > Lepidosauria > Sphenodontia > Sphenodontidae > Sphenodon > Sphenodon punctatus. The sequence continues at coordinate 271,014 of QEPC01000585.1, forward strand.
GTACACTGGACGGCATGTCCAGTTGCAAGTTGTCCTAGTTGCAGGGGATCCTGATGGTAAACAGCCTTCCTTGTAAACAAGGAATCTATGGGGGTGAGGAGAAAGGGGGAGCCTGACAGACGGGACAGGCTTGTAGGAAGGATTTGTTCATGCTTGCACACAGCTCTAATTTGCATGCAGTCATGAATCTGCCCCATGCATACAAGAGGCTAAGGATCCTGGAGGGCAGTAGATGACAACATGGAGGTGGAGTGGGGAGGAGAGGCTAACGCAATGGGACTCAAAGGAACAGAAAGAGAGAGAGGAGTAGTGCTCAGGGGTTGGAACTGCCACTCCACTCCTGCTTTACTCCACTCTCCCTCTTTGCATTCAGCACAAATTCCTTGCCTCCACCTTCAAAGCACAACATGGCCTTGATCCTCCCTATCTTTCGGCACAGGGTTTTTTTTGTGCTACATTCTCACCTGGGAACTTTAATCTCTGTCACCATCCTTGCCCACCCTTGACTCTCCTGCTCCCTATGCCTGGAACTCCCTCCCTGAACACACATGTTCTGCTCCTCCTCTCCCTGTCTGCTTCCAAATCTCTCTCAATTTCCACTGAGGGTGTCACTATCCAGCCTGTTCCTCAAGTGTGTAGCCTGGGATTCCTCTTTGTCTCCTCCCTTTCCTTTACACCTCAGCTCCAAGCTGTTGCCAAATCCTGTTGGTTCTCTCTGTATAATATTGCTAAAATCTGGTCCTGCCTTACTGTTGCCACCATAAAAAACGTTGTCCCTGCTCTAGTCATCTCTCACCTTGATTTCTACAACTTCCTCCCCTGCTCTTGCCCCTCCTCATCTCCATTCAACACTGTGCTGCCGAAGTCATCCACCTCGCCCGTAGCTTTGACTACATTCAGCCCCTCCTTTCCACCCTGCACTGGTTCCCTCTACTGGAATGCATTCAGCACAAGCGCCTGGTCCACCTTCAAGGCTCTTCATGGCCTTGCTCCACCATCTCTCTCTGCTCTCCATCCCGCCACACTCCTAACCAGGAGCCTCATTACTAGGGGCAGGAAACCGGTAGAATCCGGTATCCGATAATGCCGGTAACGGGCGTACCAGCATTATCGGATTCGACCCGGTAATCCGGTCCGGGGTACCGGATTCCGGGTACCGGATTTTTTACATTGCAGCCATTTAAAAATGGCTGCAATGTAAAACTTAAAG
>QEPC01000585.1:315693-345739 GCA_003113815.1 Sphenodon punctatus
GTGATCTCAACGCCACCACCGAGGCCAGCTCAGCTAGAGCAGTCAGGTACTGTGTACATCTTTTCAAGATTGGGGCCAAGGTCACACAGGAAGTCTGTGGTAGGGAAATAATGTTTCTGTGGTCTCAAGTCCCAGACTAGTGCCCTAACCACTGGACTGTCATTTAAGTAGTCTAGCTCCCACACCACTGCCCATATCCCTCTGATCCCTTCCACCCACCCTGCACCTATGACTCCTACTTCGACTCCATTAACAAACCTTAGATCCTCAATGCTCTTTTCCACTCCTGCCTCCAGAGTTGATGGTGGCTTCTTCCTCCTACCCCTAACTCTAGTCTGGCAAAAAGCAGCACAGCTTAAAAAACCCACTGAGCCCTGAAAAGTCTGGAAGCAGCTTCTGCCAGTCAGCCACAACACCACTCTGAACACAACTGTTCCCTCTATCGCCAGAAACTTCCTCTCTGAGGGTGTGCTCTCACAAGCATATCAAATCTTAAATTTTTATTCCAGAGGTGTTACTGTAAAGTAACTACTTTCCTCTTCCTTGATTCTCAGGAGCAAGGGGAACCAGTGGCTAAATAAGCTGTTTCCCAATCCTTCCCTTCATGTCTCGCCTGTGGAACTTATAGGTTCCCCCCAGCAGGGGTGGGATGAAGGAGAGCTGAGATAATAAACCAAGTGAGTCAGGCACACTGTGTGAGGGATACACAAAGGAGGAAATGCAAAGATTTGCAGGGACAGCTGAGGACTGCACAAACAAGGGAAATTCCCCTCAGCAGTACACATGAGCATGGCCCCTGGGGTAAGAATCACCTTAGCAATAAGGCATTTGGGAATTTAGGTTTGATTCCAACAACCATAGAATAAGAACTTCATGCCTACTCTAATCTTGACCAAAGAGCAAGGCTCCAGTTTTATACAGAATAGGTGAATTTTGTGGCACCACAATTAGAGTATCAAGATTGCCAGATTGAAGAAGATTCAAAGATGGTGATAGTGAATTATTATTGCTATTATTGATTTATATTCTGCCCTATCCCTGAATTGGAGTTTGGCCCTGGAGGCTGGAAAGAACATTTCCTGTAGTTAGGCTTAAAGAGGGAAAGGTTTTAAAAAAAAAAAAATTTAAAAAAATCAGTTATGATGAAACACACTTGTCTGGAATGAGGAAATATATAATTTAACTAATGGGATATAATTCAGCACAGGGAAATTTAGGCTAGATGTCAGAAAACCTTCCCTAACAATAAAATCAAGTTGAATTTGCAATGTGGAGTTTGTACATAAAATAGATGATGAAGCATTTAGGAATAGAAAGAAGGGCATAATTCTGCCATGGAAGAAAAAAAGTAGTCAATGCTCTAATAGGTTTTTCCATTTCTAAATCCTTTCAGCTGCTTATCTTCAGTATCTCCAAATCAATACTATGCTTCCCCTTTGCTGGAACTGCCACACTGTCTGACAAGACTATAGTAGGTGGGAAATGGTTTAGAATTTTTTGTTCCTGCATCTTTTTCTAAATATTACTAGAGTGCATAACAGGTCAGGGAACATTAGAGGCCACATTCTCAGCTGCTGTAAATCAGTATAATTCTTCTGCTTTCAATGGACACAAATGAGAAACACCACAAACAATTTACTAAGTAAGTATGCAAGCTAATCGCTCTTCCTAATGTGTAAGTGCATTCACTTTTCAAGGAGAAACAATACATGTTAATACAACTCTCTTACAACATGCTGTAACTATAACAATGGGCTACAAAGAAGATGCAACTGTCGCTGAGGAGAGTAAAAGGAAGTGCAAAAGGAAGAGATTTTTTGAGCTCAGACTGTGGTTGCTATGTTCGTCCCATATATGAGAGAGAGCATGGTTGCGGTCTTGGACTTGGTGTCAAATCAGGTTGAGATCCTAAGTGCACTTGGCCTTGCAGGCCCCATTGACTTCAGTGGGACTCATTTAGGATCATAGTCCCAGTTTACCATGGGAATTAGGTGTCTAAATCCTCAAAAATACTTTGAAAACTTCAGTCAAAAGGAATATGTATCAATTGATAACAGAGCAAGACCACGACATTGCAAAGTACTCCATTTCCATTGTAGAGCTGGAGTAGAGGGTCCTTAACACCTTGTGGGAGATGCCCAGTTTCTATAGAATTTCATCCAGTGAGGATGGAAGTACTGAAAATAAAGCTGTCTGACAGAGATGCTAAGCAAGCACCCACAGTCCCAAGTGATGCCTTTAATTGCGCTGGAATAAAAATTTAAGATTTGATATGCTTGTGAGAGCACACCCTCAGATAGGAAGTTTCTGGCGATAGAGGGAACAGTTGTGTTCAGAGTGGTGTTGCGGCTGAGTGGCAGAAGCTGCTTCCAGACTTTTCAGGGCTCAGTGGATTTTTGAAGCTGTGCTAGTTTTTGCTTATCTATTCTGTGATCCAATTTTACAGAGTAAAAGCGGAGGTCTGTGGCATGCAGTCGTACCAGATCCAGGGAAACTGGGGTCCAGTGCAAAATCAAAGAATCATGGAATTCTGGGGTTGGAAGATACCACAAGGCATTTAGTTCACCCCCACACTTCAAAATGGTGGTATAGACCGTACCATATACGGTATGCTTGATGGACATACACTGACTTAGAAAAAGGTCAGTGTTACCATAATTAATGTTGATGTTCAGTTAAATAAAACATCCCCTTCAGTGGCTGGGGCCTCCTCCACTGCAGACCCGTATATATTATGCAGAGGTTCACTCATGAGCGCCCTGTATGGGGAGCCCCTAACCGAATTGCTCCACACCCTCTCTAGGCTGGGGGTCCCCACATAGTGGGGGCCCTCAAACACATGGGGCCCTATGCAGTTGCACGATCTGTACTTGCCTCAAATAAAAAGGCCAGAAATTCTGCCTCCCAGTGCTGCGGGGTTGTTTTTTTACCCTCCAGCTGTTCCTTTTTGCCTGTAGAACCAAAACCACTTTAGAAAACATGAAGAATATAAGCCTACTACAGAAGGAGTATTATCCATTATCCTTCATTTTAGTCAAAGAAAAAATAACCTGTTCATTCTTTCAGGGGAGACACACACACACTCCACCTTCACCCACCTTTAGCTAAATGCCTCCTCAATAAGATATAAATGCATAGTGGGTTTTTTCCCCTAATATAAATCTTACATTATGTGATTTTAGTCTAATGATGTTTATCCTAGGAAGCAGTAAACAAGTACAGAATTAACTGTTGTCAGATTTGTTGTAATTATTGAAAGCAACCATATAGTCTCAGTGACCAAAGCCTTTTCTGGCAGAGATCTCTGGGTGGATTTATCATTAACATCTACATTCTAATACTCCTAAATAATTCAGCACAGCATTTAGCCTTATGCCACTGCCTGCCTACCCAGAAACTGCTCTTGCCGTTGGGCGTTTACATTCCAACAGAACTAAAGAATTTGCCTTGCTTTGCCTTTCCTTCCTAAAGCCTCTCTTTTGAGGCTTGCAGGCTCCTCAAAAAAAGAAGTGTTTATTAGATACCTAAATTTAGAAAATTATTTATCCACAGAGATTCAGGAGCATGTGGTTTTGGATTCACATGTAAATTCCCCTTTAATAATCCTAATGCAGGGAACTCTCCAATCAGAATGCTATCCCATCTCTGATACCTGATGCCAGCTTTTCTGGTAATGTAGGCCACTGAAGCAAATCCAGAGAGATTGAGTTGGAAGACCGAGTAGCATCTGAGATCCATTCGGTTGGTTTGTTACTTTTTCCTCCTTTGCCATTGTTAATAGGGAAGAATTTATAAATGATTTTTTAGTGGAGAACCTCCCAGCTGGGGCAGGGGTAAGAGGAGGGGGCACTGTTTAAAACTGAGAAGCAAGCAAGGTGGAACAAGTAAAACAGAGCAGCAGGTTAATGGAAGTATGAGGTGGCTCTTAGGCAGCAACTGGAAGAAATTTGGACATGCTGACAGAGGAAACTACGACTGGTTAACTAGCGAACCAGGTGTGCCGCTACTTCAACCACAGCTTCAGGTCTGTAGCCTTAAATGTTTAAATCTTTGTGGAACATTCTAAGTGTGTGTGTGTGTGTGTGTGTAAAATGCCTCCTTTTATGAGAGTGCTAACAAATTAACTTTTAGACAGTACTGCGATTATACATAGAAATAAGAACCCCAGTAATATTTGAAAGCCTGTGACTTTCCTTAATATCGGTAGCTTTTTTTTATACATGGGAGGAGGTGGGGGGCAAAACAAAACCAACCCTTTGCAGGAAGAGAAGCAAAAGTTGTTATTTTTTTATTTTTTTAAACTGAATTCAATATAGTTAGGATTATATATTCCTTTTTCTTTTCTGTTTAATATATCCACTCTTGGATCTGGTCCCTGCAAACCCTTCCACAGATGTTTGAGTGAGTAGTACTGAGCAATGAACTCTTGTTCTCTAAGCTGTAATGATTACTTCTCAGAGGAGGGGAAATGTGTGGGGAAGTGGGGGGATGGGAAATGTCTACTAGAAAACACAGCCTGCTTTTCTATCTTTGCCTGGGATGTAGTGAAAGGGGTCTTAGGTTTAGGAAAAGGCTTAGGAGCCAAAATTGTTCTTTGTGTAAATTCACTTACCTTAGTTGAGTTACACCAGGAATGAGGACAGTCCTCGAGCTTTCAAACAAGCCATCAAGCACACTGCAACAATAAAATAGAGGGGGGGCAAACCCAATGGTTTTCTAGACTTGTGATTATAACTAATTCCAGATTAAGTTAAGCAGAACCAGCCCATTTGCGACATAGCTAGAACGATAGCTTTTAGAGGACAAAACCCTCATACTGTTAAACCAATTTCATCTTAGCTTCTCATAAGAAACACCTTTTTGACTTGAGTAAAAAATTCTCTGCAACAAACTGAAACACTCTCTTGTACCATATCCATACTGACTGACAAGGGAACAACATTAGAAGTTGCATACAAATAAAGTTATTTTATGCATATAAAACATCTCAAAGGGGGTAAGGTGGATTTTGTAAGATTGAAATTCAGTATTGTGAAATCATTTTTTAAAAACAAAACAGGAAAAAGAAAATCATATTTACTGTCTGCTTCCTTTTAAGCAACCATGCAATCTTATTAATTGTTCAGTAGTCCATCTATATTTTCTGCAATTAGTTTGTCACTTTCTAAAACCAATAAGTACCTGAAGAGCTCCAAATGTTATTTTGCCTACTAATTACCTATCGAATCCAAAAGTTAAACAACAAAAGCGTCACACCTCTCATCTGGCCTCTGTTATTCATTTATTCTCCAACCAAGATTCATTAAAAAACATGTGCTGATAGTCACACAGTGAAATGTTTTATTATCTATTTTCTGAGTGCTCACCTGCTTGTAAACTGATCCTTTTTCTCCAATTCTTTGTAGGATGCAAAAATCAAAAGGAGAGAGAACAAATTTTAGTCTCAGTTAGAATGCCCAACCTGTATCTGTTTAAATCTTTACTTTTTAGAAAGGGAATACATAAATTCATGTGCTGTAAACACACTTACCTTTTCTATATTATTATTTTAAAAGCTCTCTCATAAAAACAGGACCCATGTTTGAGTTCAGCTGCTTGAAGTCAATCATCTGTTTCTGTCAACACTTCACCTACAGCAGCAGCTATATTGTCAATATAGTGTAGGTATTAGGATCAAGTGTGGATTCTGTCAAAATAAGCCTTGTGGTAATAAGCATCCCTACATTTGTAATTAAACACATGAGAATATTCAAATTCAGTATTTTATTTTTTCTTGGCTTATTCTTTTTGTTTTTGCATTTCACTCATTTGAAATATTGAAACCAAACTATGTTTTATGCATAGTCTCGGCCGGGGACCCATGTTCACTGCGTTTTTCCCTTTAGCTGCAATGGAGAAAACAGTGAACACGGATCGCTCATCTCAGTTTTTTTGAAATACAGACTTTTTGTGCTGCAAAGGAAAGTTAACATGAATTAACTTTCCATTTAAAGCTCTTTCCAAATGGATCTGGCCTTGTGGTATAGAACTGTGGCATCCTTTACATAAACAAAGATCTTAGCTTCATGAAGCTCTCTGTACACCAAACAGATGCATCAAGGGAAATACTGATAGTCTATTGCAGTTAAACCCAAATGTTTCCAAATATTCTTTTCTATAACACGTATTTAATATTTGGATACACTTGACCCTTAAAAAGCATATTATACAACAGTTTTTGGACCAACATTTCTGGTATTTACACAGATAGTGTGAAATGTATGGCAGAATAAATATCAATAAAAACACAAGTGGTGCCGTACTGACCATCTAGCCCAGCATCCTGTCTCTGACAGTTTTTGCTTTTTCAGAGAAACGCATAAGTCACAATGGAGTGAGCTATTTCCTGCTTTTCAGTCCCTGATGGTCACAGGTCTCATCCCTGACTAACTTGACTAAGAGCCATTTATGGACCCTATCATATAAGGAATTATCCAATCCTTTTTAAAAACCAGTTCTGCTACTGTCCTTCACAACATTCCCAGGTAATGAATTCTACAGGTTAATAATATTAATGAGTTTGTAAACTTCTGCCATACGTTCCTTCGATCATCTCTTCTCTAAGTGATGAGCCTTAACCTATTGAACCTCTCCTGGCATTGAAGCAGTTCCATATCATTGTTCATCACTTTCTCCTTAGCTTCACCATTTCTGTGGTTTCCTTTTTTGAGATGAGGTGACCAAACTGCACACAGTATTCATGATGTGGGTGCATCATCAATTTATACTGGGGTAGTGGAACCTTTTCCCACCCATAGGCCACTTTGAAAACTAGTATAAGCTCCACAGACCAGAAAAGAGTTGGGGCAGGGGTATTCAAGGGGTGTGTGCTCAGGATGGGAGAAGGAAGGGAAGGGTCAGATCAAAGTTCTTTGGGTAAAACAACACGTGATGGCAACGCAGGCCCTAGCCCAGGCCGTTACTTTAGCTATATGCCAACGTGAGAGCCTAGGCTAGCTGCCAACAGGACCCGAGATACCCTGGGTCAACATCTGGCAGCCCTAAACCACATGACAGTGATCCGCGTGGCAAAGTGGGTCTAAGCAGGCCACTGTTACGTCTGGTTTTACCCTATGCCATGGATCCATCCTCTGTCCTTGAGATCATGCCCTCAACTCCATTCTCTTCCCTTGTGCTCATTCAGTGCGTGAGGATGGAGAAAGAACCCAGGAACTAGATTCAGCAGTTTAAGAGTGGCCAAATATGGAAAGGCCACAGGCTGTTTTTTGCCTACAGGCCAAGGGTTCCCATTCCTGATTTATATAGTGGCATTATATTCACCATCTTATTTTCTCAGTCATTCTGTACTGTGAGCTGATGTTGTTTTCAGTAAACTATCCACAGTAGGAAATGGCTAGTTTATAACCCAGCATTGTGTGTGTAGTTAGGATTATGTTTTCCTTTTTACACCACTTTGCCCTGAACAACATTGAATTTCATCGGCCATTGTATTGCCCAGTCTCCTAGGCATACGAGAGCCTTCTGTACTCTTCATAGTCTGCTCTGGATTGAACTATCCTGAATAAATTTGTCATTTGCAGATTGAAGCACCTCACTCTTCATTCCCTTCTCCAGATCCTTAATGAATATGTCAATCAGCACTGCTCCCAGTACAGACCCCTGGGGTGCCCTGATGTTTACTTCTCTCCATTGGGAAAACAGAAAATAGTCTAATTCTCTTCTCTGAATAATTTTACACATTTATCCAGGACATTCATTCATTTACATTTTACCCTACCCTTCCCAAAGGCTCAGGGCAGGTTAATATTAAAACCCCAAATACAATACATTAAAATCCCTTTAAAAACCCTGCCCGCCCACCCACCCACTAAAACACCTAAACCTACTTGCCAAATGCTTTGCTAACAAGAAAGGTTTTACACTGCCTCTGGAATATGCCCAGGGTTGGGCTCTGATGATCCTCCGAGGGAAAGGTAGTTCCACAATATCGGGGCAGCAACCAAGAACACCTCTGTGTGGGGCCTTGCCATATGAACAAGATTGGCAGGTGGAACCCTCAATATATGTAAACTGCTACCAAATGGGAATAAGAGTTTACATATCTTATACAAGTTGTAAATGGTAACACAAAGTTCAAGACATAAGAGAATCTAGTCTCTAATCAATCTTGATCAATAAGAAAAGGAATTTGTGCAGTTCTGAGTGCAAAGGGAGAAATCCAGACAGTCCCTAATCTCACCAAATTCACACCTTAGTAGACATACCAGAGAGGAATAAGGATCCTGCTTTCTCACCTCTCATTCAGAACCCAAGACTCTGTCCCACTGAAATAACTGGAATATTTATTACCAGACAAAAGACAAGACCTTATCCTTTATACAAGTCTGCTGCTTAGTTCAGTCTTATTGGGCTGCAGCTATGCCACTGGCTCTTATTTACTGTTCAGATTGTCTATTATAGTTTTATTTTTACTACCCTCTTTGAATGGTACTCTTTAGTCTTTGTTACACCAAATGGTAGCTTGCATGGAGGATAAAGCTTTCCCTGGGTAAGGCTACCCCAAGGTTAATTTATCTAGGGATACTAGTCATGTGACCAATCCAACCCTCAGTTTCATACCCCTCTTGAATGTTAGTGGATTAAAATATTAATTGAAAAGTTAGTTACTACCCATGCAGTGCAAACAGGTCTTTCACCGAATGAGCACTTTGAGATCATGCTGGTTATTAATTATTAATTATTAATTATTATTATTATTGCTACAGCACAGCACCACCAATATAACTGGCACAGAAAATCATTATAGACAGGTCTCTGCCCCATGGGACTTACAATCTACACTCCTCTAGCAGATAGCACACATGCTATCAGTTAGCACATACAAAAGTCCCATTATCTACTGGAGGATTGTACTCTTGGTGTGGGATACTAGCTGTCCTTGTGATCACTCCCAGCCCCCAACATTCGAGAGGGGATAGCTAGCCACCAGGTGGGAGCAGTCACATAAATGTCTTTACCACCTGGCAAGATATTACTTTGTATGAACACGTCCACAGTTTCATATATTCAAGACACAGGAGATGATGGTGCCACTTTACTTTGCACTGGTTGTGACCTCACCTGGAATATTGTATTAAGTTTGGGTCTCCGTACTACTAAAAGGATGTTGACAGACTGGAGAGGATTCTGAAGAGAGCAATCAAGATGATAAAGGGGCCAGAAAACAAGCCATATGAGGAAAGGCTGAAGGAACTGAGCATGTTTAGCCTAAAGGACAGACTATGGGGGAACAGAATAGTTTTCAAAGATCTAAAAGAAAGATGAGAAACATCCCCAAAGAAGATGTGAAAAATTTGTTCTCCACTGTCACACAAAAGGCAGAAGAAAAAAAGAGAATGGGCTTAAATTGCAGCAAGGTATATTTCAGTCAAATATTAGAAAAAACGTTCTAACTATAAGAACTGTTGGGAAATGGGATAGGTTGCGGAATCTCCTTCCTTGGATGTTTTCAAAAACCACCTGAACAAGCATCTGTCAGTAGGTATTTTCAAATAAGACACTAGCATACACGGCAGCCACCTATTAACCATGCAGCCAACTGTTTGTTTGAAGGTGGTGCATGGGGATGCGAGCTTCCATGACCCACGAGCACCCACTTGTGGCCACACACGGAGCACTACAAACAAATCTGGAGTGTGCCGTGCAAGAAGGTGCATGGGGATAGGTGTCCATGCATCCCCTGCCCATATGAACCAGCAGACAGGCTAGCCATCTCCCCATTCCTGCCTGGAACTCTCTGGGGAGCTCTCTAAGGACACGCACGTGAAGTACAACACCATGGGGGCTCAAAACATAACAAACCACCTCATGACACACGAGAGAGAGAAGAGCCAATGCCATGGAGGACAGCAGCTTCCTGCGTGTCTCGTCCAGCATGCGCCTCCATTGTTTTCCAGGATGGGTCACGGGCAGGAAGGGTTTACTGGCTGCTGTGGCTTCATGTCATGGCAGAGGTTGAGCAGTTGGGCGGGGGTTCAGGTGGGGTTGTTGCCAGGTGCGGGGGGAGGATACCAGCTTTCTTTTGTTTTTTAAAAATCCAGTTTCATTGCATGTTTGTATACACGGCACTTAATAAAATTACACTATCGTCAATGCCTGATATTCCCAGCCACTACCATAATACATTGTATAAAATACATACACAAACGTTTTGAAAAATATAAATGTATTTTACAGCCTTGGTGCTATTTCATTATGCTTTTCCCTTCATTTTGGCTGAAGCGTCACTCTGCAGCTTCCGTACATTAGGGAGAAGGAAGAGGGAAGGACCAGGTCATGGAGCTATGCCACGGTTCCATCCCCTATCCTTGAGCGCATGTGCTCATGGGTTGTTTTTTTTCAGATGTGACAATAGCCTGCATTTCCACACTTTGATCTGTGTGGAATTGTGGGCTACCATCATGTCAAAAAGTGCTGCCTTGGAGTGTGCAATTCATTTTCTTTATTAGAATAATGAAAGTGAAAGAGGGCCATTTCATTTTTATTAGTGAATAATGAAAACAAAAGAAAAACTATTTTTGTTTCATTTTTCTGAGGTAATAGAAAAAACAATGAAAATCACATTTTTGCCTATACCTTTTTTGTTTTCCATTCAACTTGGATGAAACTTGGAGAGATTATACCTCAAATGGAGGGCACTATGACTGCTAAAAAAAAATTAAAAGATTAAATAAAGGAATCCAATTTTATAAGCAATTGAATTTTGTAATTTTAAACCTTTACCTTTGGACTTTTAAAAAATTGCACTCACCAGGTCTTGGGGTACATATGACCCCTATAGGAAAAAACCATTATAGGTGGGGTCTATTTTATCCCCCAAACATAGTCTGTGTCTCACACCTTCAAACTAAGCCCTGGGAGCGCACACACACACACACACACATGAAAGAGTCTGTTTTATGGGGATTGTTTTCACTCCCCAAATTTGCCTCAAATGCAAATTGTCTCCTGCAAATTGCTGGCTCTGCCTTATAGTCAAGCTTTTCTAAGGACAGTAGAGTACACTCAGCACCTTTATAGCCTGCTATTTGCATTTCTTTTGTTGTTGCCTAGGATGCTTCAGGGCTTGTTTGCATTTCTTTGTTTGCCAAGGGGTGATTTCAGACGTTACATGGTCCCGATTCACCACAGTGGATTCCATGCAGTGGTGAACCGAACAACCACCCCCCGTGGTCAAAAGAAGCCCCGAACAGACGATACAGGACCGGGACCACGGCAGGGAATTGGGCCGACAGATCATGGACCAGGGCAGCGCAACAGACATGCTGCCGATTCCCAGCCATGGTCAAACCACCCACAAGGCACCGGGCAGGGGTGGGACACAGATATGGCCGCCTGAGGGCAAACCAAGCAAGAAGGCACAAAAGGGAATGCCCACACAAGGGAAATGGGAAGGGAGGGGGGAGAGGGAGAAGAGCCGCCGAGGCACCGCACACAACAGGCACACAGACAACGGGGGCACAGTGGAACACATAGCACAAACACACTCCCGGGCGCACACACACACACAGAAGGGAAAGGAAGGGAAGGGGAGACACAGCAGCTGGACCACACACAAGGCACACCGGGCACTGGGGGGGGGCGGAACAGGGGAGAGGGGGGGAAACAGCACAGGGGCAGGGCAGGACACAGGCAATGGCAACCACAACCCCCACAGCAAGACAGTCCACACGGGCACCCCCACAACAACACAGGCAGTCCCGGAATGGGGGGCCCTAGGAGCTCAGGCCAAAGGCACAGCAGGAGCCCACACGGAACAGGGAGCGGCCTGGGAACAGTCCAGGAGGCACACTTGGACCCCACACGTTGGCGAGGGGGTGATGGAGGTTAGGCAGGAGAGTCGGTGCAGCGCAACAGGTCCAAAGACACAGACACCACCACCACCACCACCCAGAGGAAGGCTGGAGGGGCAGTCCGGGGCCCCAGAACCCCGAGGTCACACAGGCACCCAAGGGGGGGGGCTCAGGAGGGAGTGCTGGCAGGTGAGGATAGTCAGCTGGAGCCAGGCGAGTTGGGGAGGCCGTGCAGAGAGCCGGACCCAGGCACCGGGGAAGGCAACTACGGAGGGGACCACCGGGTGCAGAGGCAGATGGGGGGAGGGCAGAGGGGGCCCAGAGCCACAGGAAGGGGCAGCAGCACTCCAGGAAGCAGTCAACACAGCAGTACAGCAGGGACATCAGGGAGGCAGCAGCCAGCGGAACACGGTCCCTGGGCAGGGGCGGGAGCCCACACGGGGGCAGGCAACTGGGAGCTGGGAGGCACACCAGGACTCACAGCCAGCTGCTGGGGGCTATGACGGGCCCAGGGGCCGGGTGCCCCACCCGGTGAACCAGGTGGGGCTAATGGATCATGTCCCGGCAGTATCCCAACAAGGACATGTGGTGGGCAATCAAGTAGTAGGCCTCAAAAAGGATCCTGCATGGACAGCCCCAACTGCACATCCGAACGGGACCACACGCCCAACAGCACCAACAGCTCCACCGCGGTAGGCTCAGACACGCAGCAGTCAGCAGCAGGGGGCCACGGAAGCTGACCCAGCTCCAACAGCTGGTGATATGCTGCCCCACGAGAGCACTGGTACCCATGGGCCCCATGAACACAGCCAAAGTAGGACACGGCCAAGGCAGGGCCCCCCTCCGCAAGGCAGACCGTGTAGGCGGCCAGGCTGCACACAGACAGGGAATACACGGTCTCAGCCACAGACCAGGCCACATGAGAGCACCTCATTTCCAGGATGCACCCATCAGGGAAGGGAACCAGCCCCAGCATCTCCGCATGCAGCCGGCAATCCCAGGCGCTCACCTCATAGCCGAAGTAACAAAGCCCAGAGCTCAGGCTCACATAAGCACCCGACTGGCTGTCCGGGCAGCCCAGGAGCAGCTGCACGGCCAGGGTATGCCACAGGTCACACAGGGCCATAGTCTCGTGGAAGGTCCAGCTACGGGGGGCCCGATGGGGGCCAGGAAGCAGGAGCCTGGTGGAAGCACAATCAGCCATGGTCCAGCCAGACAGGGAGAATAACACCATGGACAGGGGGGCACACATTCCCCACAGGGCCAGGGGGGGGCCTCCAAGGGGTCCCAAGGACAAGCTAGGCGGCCACCAGTCGCAACAATGTATAGCAACAGAGCGAGGCGTGCGGTGCGGACCTGGCATAGCTACAGGAAACAAGCACCCAGACAGGACCGCCGACACACTAATCAGGCTGGCAAAGGCATGGTGTTGCAAACAGGGAGAGGTGGGGGGGTGATGGCTGAAGGCATGCAGCTACAGCAGGAACACACGGCCGCGCGGGTGCTGTCCGTGAACCAGACCCCATGCAAGGACAGCAGGTGCACCCAACAGCGCTGGTGCTGCAGTGGGAGGCCCGGCCAGCCGGGGGCGGGACACCGGCCGACCCAGGCTATGAGCGGTCCGGCGGACCCCACCCCAAACCCCTGGGGCTGCCAACACCATGGAGCAGGAAAGGGCGGCCGCCTACTGGATGCACCTCGTGCTCTCAGCCGAGTGGTATCGCACCCACACCGATGCGCATCCTCACCACAGAGGTGCACCTGGGCGCCCGCCTGTGGGTTACCGAGGCCTGGAGTGCTGCACGGTCCTGCCAGGCCTACCATGGCCGCAGGTGCGCCCTGGCCTGGCTCAGGGCCCAGAGGGTGTCCAGGGATGACCAGCAGGCCGCTAGCTGGGGCCAGAGCAGGGCAGCGGCGATCCGCGAGGCAGCCGGTTGCCTCCAATGGGGGAGGGAGACCTCGCGCCGGGCCGCCCTGCTCACTATGCCCATTGACCGGCGGATATGGGTCGCAGAGCGGGCACAGGGCTGGTGGTCCAGGGCGCTGGCTCAGTGGGACGAGGCAGTCTGGAGGGCCCACTTTAGGATGGACAAGCTCACCTTGCTGCGGCTCGCTGAGCTTCTCACACCCTGGCTGGAGTGGCAGCACACCCCCATGCGGACCCCCATCCCCATGGTCCAGCATGTGGCCATTAGGGTCTGGGCCCTAGCAACGCTTGACTCCTGCCGGTCTAACTGTCAGAAGGCACCCCGCCCCTCCCCGTAGATCCACGGATAGGGCGGCTAGGGGCGCACCACGGCGAGCAGCCGGGCGCAGGAGCCTGAGGAATGGTCGGGCCACATAGGGGGTGGAGCTATTGCCCCGGGGTGATGGCGGAGGAGAAGCTCCGCCCTGACGTAGGGCACGTTGGTGCGTGAGCGGGGATTGGAGGAGAGTGAGGCCCAGCCCTACACGCAGTAGCGCGCCTCAGGGGCGGGCCTATAAAGTATGCCGGCGGGGCCTGAAGCCTCCGCCGGTAATCGTTCTCAAGAGACTGGCCCCTGGTTTGCTTGGTGCTAGTGATTTACTTCCTGAATCCTTGTTCCTTAGCATTTACCTCTCGGAGAGTTTGGAGTGAGCGTCTGAGTCCCTGGTGTTTCCCCCTCTTCCTGAGTAAGACTGGTGAACGCATGCGTGAGTGTATCCTCTGTGTTGTTAGTCTTGTCTTTGTAGATTGTATCAGATTGATCCCCTTGGAAGCCCTGATCCTTTCTCCTGTACCTCATAGTTGATCCCCGGTGTATACCTTTCCAGCACCTTGACTCTGTGACGTTTGCCAGTACCTGTCCCCCACTTCCCTTGAAACCCCTGCCCTATTCCCAACTCCCTCCCTCTTCCGCCCCTTCCTTCCCGTCCTAGGTGTGTTTTCCCTTTCCCCTCTCCCTTCACCTTGTTTCACAGTTTCCTGGGTCCTGTGCAGTCCCTTGAGCGTGTGGAGGTCCTGTCTATTGTTACCCCTTTCCCCTTTGGGGCAATTGGTTACTCTCGTAGTCCCTGTGATGATTCGGGTTGTCCTCTGACTAAGGGGGAAAGCCCACCTAACATCCTGAGGGACCTTTTTCCATCTGGAAGAAACCTAGCTTTACGAGAGAGCCGCCCCATCCCTGTGTCCTTTGTGGTTGGTTGTGTTTCCTCTATCTTATCCCTCTCCTTATCGCCTCTTTTTCCCCTTATACCCGTGACACTATCTCCCAGCACTTCGGGCTTGGCCTGAGCACCGTTGTCTATATCCTCCAGGATGTCTGTGAGGCTATGGAGGGCATGCTCCTGGACAGAGCGACCCAGCTGGTGGATCAAGGGGCCGTGATGGCCGGATTCGCGGCTGGAGGCTTCCCCAACTGCATAGGTGCCATGGACAACACCCACATTGAGTTCCTCCGCCCCTCCACAGGGGAGACCTTGGAGTGTGTCAACAGGCATGGGTATCACTCACTGCAGCTGCAGGCGGTTGCGGATCACTGGGGGAGGTTCATAGACATCTTCATGGGCAACTTCGGCCGCAGTCATGATGCGGATCATGACCATCTCCCCCTTCTATGCCCAGATGTTCCGGGGGGGACTTTGCTGACATGGGGATGACCCGGATCGAGGAGGTACCGATGCCCCCCTGTATCCTGGGAGACCTGGCCTATCCCCTCACCTGGTAGCTACTGAAGATGTACCCAGTCGGCTGCAACCCTGTGGAGGCGCTGTACAATTCCCACCTGTGTTCCAGCAGGACCGTGGTGGAGCGGGCGTTCGGGGCCCTCAAGCAGTGCTGGAGGAGCCTCGCAGGCCAGCTGGACTACACGGTGGAGACCCCGGCCCTGGTGATCAGGGCCTGCTGTGTGCTGCACATGTGTGAGACCGATGGGGCAGCCCTGGAATACCCCGAGCCCATCCGCCCCCCCAGCCCTGTGCCTCTGTATGTGAACGCGGACAACCTGAGGGAGTACCGTTACGCCAAACACATCCGTGCCGCCCTGGCAAGGCATATCAGCTGGGAGGCAGAGGCATGAGGGTGCTTACCACCCAGCCCACCCCCGTGGTGTCCCTGGGGGATCCCTGGTCCAGCCCCTACATGGGCAGCACCCCCCCCCATCGCCATGACCAGGTCACAGGAAGCAGTACAGTTGGCAAAGCATTTATTATACCCCCTTTGTACAGGTGCGCCCGACCCCACCCCCTCCAGCCCCCACCCTGCATCGTGGCCCTCCTCCTACCCCCCCGTCCCCAGGGATGCCCCCTCAAATGCCCAGTGGTTGCCACGGAACTCTGGGAGCTCACCTCCCCCCCACTGTCCGTGTCCCCAGCAGTGTCCTGGGAGGCCTCGTGGGCCAGCGGAGCAGCCAGTGGTTGGGGGGGAGGGAGAGCCCTGGGCCCGAGGGGCCCCCCTGAGCAGCAGCACCCTCCAGAGGACTGGGAGGACCGGGAGGTGGATGCGCAGTCCCCACGGCCATGGACGCAGCTGGGGCGGTTGGGGAGGGGGGGCTGAGGGGCCCGGCATGGGGCCCTGGGCAGGCAGGGTGCCTGGCAGGGCAGCTGCCATCACATATGCACACGTGGTGCCCATGTGCAGGAGCAGGGAGGTCCCAATGTCGTGGTACCGATCCATTTTGGCTGAGTGCTCCCACACCATCCCTGTGATGGCCTGTTCCAGCCACCCGAACACTTCCACCTGCCTGCTGTGCTCGCGGTGCTCCCGCCTCCGCTCCAGGTGCACCTCTGCCTGGAGCCTCATGTCTCAAGCCTCTGCGTGCTCCAGAGATTGCTCTATGGCCACCTCCATTCGGTCCACGGCCACTATCATCTTCTCCCCGTTCTGCCGAGGTGCGGACAATGTCCTCCGCCTGGTCCTCCCTCCGGCACCGGACCCATGCCTGGTACTCCCTCATGCATGGTGCTGGGGGCACAGGCCCGGGTGGCTGTGGCTGTGGCTGTTCGGGTTGCCCTGTAGGGTAAATGAAGGTGAGTCGTCTGCTGCCCCAGGTGCCAGCCCCCAGCCCTGGGAAGGACCTTGGGCTCCGTGGCCCCCCAGAGGTGTCGCCCGGCCCCCTACCCCCCCCGGTGCCCCAGCCCCTCTCACCGGCTCCGTGTGTCCCGGGTCCCCCTCCCAGCCCCCCGGGTCCCCACCCACCCAGCCCATGTGCCTTACCTGGTTCCGCCGCCCACTGCCTGGGCTCCTCGGTGCTGGCCTCCTCGCCTGCCTGTCTCTGGTACCAGGGTGTCCTGTGCCCTATGGGTAATAGGGGTGGTGGTTAGTGTAGGGGTGGCCAGGTGGCACCCCGGGCCCCCTTTCTGCCTCATCTGGGGAGGCTGGGGCTGCCCCCAGCCCGTGCATCCCCCCTGCCCCCACACCCCCAGCCCCTCTTCCCCTCCCTGCCACTCGCTTACCGTCTATGTCTGTCTCCGATCCCTCTGAGGCCAGCTTCTCTGTGTTGGTGTGCTCCCTCTGGGACCACTGGTTAAGGGTGCCGACCTCGGACTCTTTCTGTCCGGCCTGGGGGTGGGGGCTCTCCAGGCTGCTGTCTGGGGGGGGCTGCAGGTGTTGGAGGTCCCGGGGCATTCTTCCTGGGGGTCTGGGGCCCTGGAGTGCATGCCTTCCCGGGGGGCGGCGAGCGGAGGGGTTACCTCGGCCTGTTCCCTGCGCTGGACCACGGCACTCCCCACAAGACGTGGGGTGACAATCAAGCCCTTCTTGTGGAGTATGCGGTCCAGGGCATCATAGAAGGGGGCAGTCCGGGCTCTGTGTTTGGACCGCTGATTGTTGTCCCATATGGCCTTGTACCCCCTCTTTAGCTCCTTGGCCTTTGAGTGGCACTCTGGCACGGCACGGTGGTGACCTGCTGCCTCCATTTCCCGCACTATGTCCTCGTACACATGCTCATTGCGCTGATTGAGCACTAGCTCCAGCTGGTACTCCAGGGTCCCCCAGATTCTGATGAAGTCCCAGGTCTCCTGCAACCCCCACTGCCCCCCTCGGTGGTAGAGCCTTCTCCCCTGTGGGTCCTCCTCTACCACCTCCTCTTCCTCCACCTCCTCCTCTGCCTGGGCTGGGCCGGTGTCCTCTGGGGGCTCGGCCTCCCGGGCCCGTTTCCATGTCTGCGGGACATGGGGGGGCTTATAGTTGGGTGTCATGCCACCCCTGTCCCACGGGCCACCTCCTTTCCCCCCCCTGCTGGTTGCCCAGGCAGGGGCCCCCTTTGGTGTCCCTGTGCCGCCTGTTCCCCTCCCTGTGGTTCCCTTTACCCATTTCCAGGGTGCTTCCACCTCCGGTCCAGTCTATGTCCCCGGGGTGGCCTGGGGCAGCTGCAGCTGCTGTTGTCCCTCCCCCTCCTCCCTGTGCAGCATGACCCCCACCTCCTCCCCCTCCGCTTCCACCACCACCGCCACTGCCTCCTCCTCCCTCACTCTCTCTCCCACCGCTCTCCCACGTCTCCCTCCTCGCTCCATCCTGCCACGTTTCCCTGCTGCGGTTTGCCCTTTAAATCTCCCTCCAGTGCCTGTATTGTTGCTGGTTGCCTGGTAGTGATGCTGCGTGCTTTGTCCCCGGCTGGGGATCATTTCCTTTGATTCCGGCCGGTGGTTGCCGTCCAGACGTTACTTTTTGTTGTTTCCTGGTGGAAATCTCTTTGACCACGCTTTCGGAGATGTTCGGGGGGGAGCTCCGGAAGTGTGGTTGATTTTGACCCCATGTGGGTATTGACTGTGGTGAACATCTGGCGGCCACCGAACAGACGTTCAGGACACTTTGGCCCCGCCGTGGGATTGACCGTAGTTCACTGTGGTTGAGCGTGATCTCGTAACGTCTGAAAATACCCTAGGATTCTTGTCTCCACAAACTGACCCCAGAAGGGAAACTTAAACCTAGGCTGAAGAAATGAAACCTAACATTACCTGAACAAATGAGAAATGACATAGAAAAGGTTTGTGTAAAACCAAATAGGAAAACTCCATTGACACCTTGTGTGCGTTTGCACCCTGGCACTTTTTTGGTCATTGGAGACAAACGATAAGAGATATCTGGCTGAAATTTGATTATGGCCAGAGGTACCAGTGACAATGTGCTGCAAGCTCAAAGTTGTAGACCCAATACTTAGCATATTTTCATATTTGTTTTCAACCACAATACAAAGGCACAAAATAATAGCAGTGAATGGGGTTAATTTTCATTGCTGCTGCCAGTCTGAAGTGGTCTTGAGTTCCGTGTCCCCTTGCTATGTGAATGGTCCTTTAAAACTGTTTATTTTGGTGTATTTTAATCTGGGGTCAATTTGACCCCTGTTGAAATGCAGTGGCTTGGTGTCCATCTAACCCCAATAGGAAAACTCAATGGAAACCTGAGGTCCATTTGAAAAATGACACTTTTTTGTTTATATGGACAAATGGTAAGAGGTATTAGGCTGAAATTTTTGTATGTTATGTCCAGAGGGGCTGGTGACAATGTCCTAAAAGCTCAAACTTGAAGAGCTACTAATTAACATATTTTAATGTTTTTTGTGGTCGGTGGGGTCGGTTTGACCCCAAGATGGAAGGTAAAGGTTTTTAAGAAAAGCATTTGGCCAGATTATACCCTTCACCAAGGTTACCATCTCTGCAAAATTTGAGAAAGATTGGATAAGGGGTCCTGATGCTATAAGCAATTTACTTGCATATACATTTTTGGCTGTAATGTCTTTGTATTCTATCCAGTTTAAATGAAATTTGGAAGGACTGTATCTCACACCTTCAATATAATCTCTACCACATTTCAGAAAGATTTGATAAAGGTTTTCAATTTTGATAAAGGTACTCCTGCCCTCTGCAAGGTGATGGATAACCCCACGCACCTGGGGTGCCCTCCCAGAATGAAACCTGTGTCAAACAGCAGAGATTACAGATATCTCCTCTGGACAATTGGCTTGGCATTTCAAAGAAATTCACAGAGACAGAGACAAATTCCCTGGGACAGAGGTGTGATTGGTCTTTATTACTGCATGCTTCCAGCTTACCAGGACCAATCATGGGTGGCTCTGAGGCAGACATAGAAGGGACATAACTGGGACTTCAGGCAGCAAGCCAGAGGGGAAGCATCTGAGCAATCAGGAGACATGGTTCACGCATCTCCATCACAAACACACCCTTCAGCACTGGGACAGAGGGCATAACAAAATCCATTACTGGCTCTTTCCTAAGCAGATGCTTCCAACTTCCTAACAACAAGTGGGGGGTGGGGGTGGGTACAGAGGGTTGGTGTGCTCAAAGCACAGAATGGGGATATATGGGTGACATTTCTGCTGGCCAATTGGTATCACAAATATGTCTTGTACTGCTGGGACAAACATAAGAGAATCTCTGACATAGGCTCATTCTCTGAAGAAGTTGTGCAGGCTTATAAAATTGGGACCCTTTATCAAATCTTTCTGAAATTTGGTAGAGATAATCCTGAAGGTGTGAGGTACAAACCTTCCAATTTTCATCCAAATTGGATGGAATACAAAGTTGTTACAGCCAGAATTGTATTTACAAGTAAATTGCTTATAACATCAGAGAAAGTTCCTTTATCCAGTCTTTCCAAAATTTGGCAGAGATAGTAACCCTTGGAAGGGGTACAATCTTTCCAAGCTTTCTCCAAATTGGATGGGAGATAAAGTAGTTATAGCTAGAAATGTGTATGCAGCTTTTCTTAAAATCACAAAATTCAACTGCTTATAAAATTAGATTCCTTAACCCTATTTTTCTGACATCTGGCATGCATACTGCCCTGCATTTGGGGTACAACCTCTCCAATGTTCATCAGAATTGAATGAAAAACAAAAATGTCACAGCTGAAAATGTGTTTTCCACTTAAACCAATGTAAATCAAAAACAAAAAGAACAAAAATTAAAGACTAACAAAACATAATGAAAATGAATGACATTTTAATAATGAAAACAAAAGGAATAACAAAAATAAAAAGAGTTACTGTACACATCCCTAGTGCCACCAGATGTTATTCAAGGCCATTCCCCGCACGGGACGTGTCAGCACTTAGTTCGGGATGTGACTTGGGAACATCCCCAGGTCACATCCTGGGGTATCACCAACACTGCCCAGGTAATGGCTGCCCAGCAGGGTGTAAAGCATGCCGTTATGGATGAACTTCCACTTTACTCAACCCAGTTGAGGTTCCCCCCTGGTGCAGGGTGCCATGGCGACCACTATGGCTGCCCATCAGTCAGGGCTGGGAGCGGGGCCACTGCATGCAGCACGGGGCCATATGGATGCCCTTCTATGTGTCTCCTCACCCTGGCTATCATTACATTTATTCAGCAGCCGGGCAAAGTCTCATCCAGAGTGACAGCTCCCACCACTGCCTGGAGAAGTAAGAGCCGCCACATCTGAAAACACCCCATGTCTGCTTTTTTTCTCCCTGTGCTCACTCACTCAGTGCTCAATGGTACAGTCTGGTTCCAGGAACTGGAAAACGGCCAATAAAGAATAGCCGCAGGCCAGATTTGCTGCAGGTTCAGAGAGTAATATTCCCCCTCAAATAAAAGCTTGTTTTCTTACAAATTAAGAAGAACCATTTATAAAAGTAATGCTGGAAACAGACAATCCTAATGGATCTTGCACTGGATGAGCACTTTGAGATCATGCTGCTGCTGCTGCTGATCATCATTGTTAAGTATTTATATAGCACTGTAATGGTGTACCTGGCTCTGATCAGTCATTAATTAGGACAAGTCCCTAAATCAAGGGACTTGCAACATAGGAAAGAAAAGGGAGGGGAATGTAGGGAGGAACAGGGATACATTCAGGGGCATAACCAAGGGGAGATCTGGGGGCCAGTAACCCCCATTTATCTTCTCTGTCTGCTATTACCCTCCTCCTAGTTATGTCCCCCCATGTCCCCCCAACAAAGGAAAGCAGCCCCCCATCTGAGATACCTTGATTCTGCCAATGTCACTGAATATATTCAGGAAGTTGAGACATTGCAGCTGCACGTGCTTAGCTTATCAATTAATCTAGGAGCTAAGGGAGGGGAGACAGGAAGGCGGGGAACATAGGGAGAGACAGAGATACATTGACAAAATTAGGAAATTGCAGGCGCATATGCTTGATTTAGCTGCAGAAAAGAAAGGGACCCTGAAAGAAAGGCAGTGGAAGAAGCATCAGTGAGCAGTCTGTGGGGATGAGGAGCAACAGAAAGCCTGATGGAAGAGGTATGTTTTTAGGGAGGATCTGAAGGTTGGGAAGGAGGAGCAGAACTAATGTGAAAGTTTTGCCTTTAAAAAACAACAAAACAAATAACTAAATTTAACCTAAATTTTGAACTATCCATGTCTCCTTCAGATAGGCAACTATGGTACTTTCTAAGGAATACATTCCTGCATATTTAACAATTAAATAATAATGTAAATTACTGTTACAACAGAACACTCCAATGCCCCAGAATGGACCATCGTGGAGGACACGATGCTGTCTGACATAGAAAGGGATATGAATATGAGAAGGTTATAAAGAATGTATAGAATAAGGAAGTAGGACATAAACCATGTCTGCAATGAGATATTTGACTATTGGAGTTTATACTATATTTATGTCATATTTCCATTTGGGGAACACATATCAATGCTCAGATGGAAAATCTTATATAAGACTACACTATATATTTGTTTCCCAGCTGCTGAAATATTTCAAGTGCCTCAAAAATGGAATGAAAACTAATGTAAAAATATTGGGTCAGGGCAAAAAATTTACCAACTAATAGTTAAGACCATAAGAGCCATACTGGGTCAGACCAATGATCCATCTAGCCCAGCAGCCTGTCTCTGACAGTGGCCAATCATGGTGGACTACATGCAGGAGCGTAGCTAGCTTGGGATGGGCCCAGGGACAAGAAATGTCTGTGCTCCCCCCTCCTTTTTTTTCCTGCTGGTGGTGAAGCTGCCGGCTGGCCTAGGGACGCCTCCCAAGTTGGCTGGCCTAGGGGTGCTGGGCTGTTGGTGCTTGGGACTTACTTGCTCTCTACAGAGTCTGTGGCGTGCTGCTGGTGGCCTGCTGCTGGGCCCATCTGTCACTGGGGCCAAGCGTGGTCAGCAGCAACAGTGCCATTGCTGCCCCAGCCCACCTGACCAGTCCTGGAGGCCGGGGGCTGGTCAGGCAGGCTGGGCCGGCTCGATGCGGGGAGCACTGGAGCAGGAAGGTGCTCAATGATGGTTCCACTCAGTTGGAGCTGCCGCCGCACCTTCCCACATGAACTGGGCCTCCCTCAAGCCAGTCCTCAGGGCCGACCCCAGGCATGTGCCACAGGTGAGGCCGCACATGGCCCCGCAGCCAGCTGGGGCCCCGCACTTGCCTGGCTGGGCAGCAGGCTGCAGCCAGCTTCTCCCCCAATAAGTTTTTCTTCCTCCCCTCCCTGGCTCCAGACCCCATCCCTCACCTGCCTCTCCTTCCTAGTAGCACTGCTGCAGCAGCAGCAGCGGGAACACCTGATCGGACTGGGAGATAACGCTGTTTACAAACAGCTCCTCCCCATGTGCTGATCAGAAGGTTGTAGCCTTGTAAAGAAGGTTCTTCGAGATGACACCTAGCATTCTCACAACTGGGGTGTGCATGTTCACCCTATTCAAATAATAGACCACATGATGGTCTCGAACTCCTCTAGTATAAAACGCACTCTCCCCCTAAAAATGACAGTTCCTTCCAACCCTTTCTAGAAATATAAGAAAAGAATTCCATGTGGGGCTGGAAGGGTGGGTGTTGTGAGAATGTTCTGAGCCATCTCAAAAAACCTTGTTTACAAGGTAGCAACCTTCTGTTCTTCTTCCAGTGGCTCCTTACATGATATTTTTACATGGCTCCACCAGGTGGGGAGTCCGTGGATGCACCGGTGCATTGACAAGGCATGCACACGGCTGCACATGCATCCCCACTCACCCACCACTCATCCACACCAACATATTAACCACCGTTTCCCCTGGTTGCTCCTTGTGTAGGGATGAGTGGGGGGGTGAGTGGGGATGCGTTAGGCAGGCTCACAGGTACCCCCACTCACCCTGGGCGCGTGCAGCATGTCGTTCACACGGGACTCCCCCCACCCATGAACACACAGAAATCTGCGTGTTCATGGCTGGGAGAGGCCCGTGTAAAAAGGGCCACATTCTTACAACTGTCTTAATTATACTATCTTAGGTAGGAATTTAGGATGTAAAGCAATATCTATTCTGTCTTGGAAAATA
Source organism: Sphenodon punctatus (assembly GCA_003113815.1). NCBI lineage: Eukaryota > Metazoa > Chordata > Lepidosauria > Sphenodontia > Sphenodontidae > Sphenodon > Sphenodon punctatus. The sequence continues at coordinate 339,768 of QEPC01000585.1, forward strand.
AATCTGCAAATATGGTTCTGAGATAGTTATGGCTGCTATTTCACTAACTCTTCTTAATGAAGTTATTGCCAACAGGAATACTGTCTTTAAACCTGCACCCCATAACCAGTTCATTTCCACACCCCATATAATCAATTCATGCTGCCCCGTGGGCGCAAATGAACTGGTTATGGGGTGGGGGCAGTATGAACTGATTATGGGGGCACAACTGAACTGGTTGTGTGTCTCTTTTCATGCCATAATGCGCTTAATAAGCTAGCTGCATTTTGGGTGTCTGGTGTGTGTGATAGCAGCACCTCTGGACCGGTCGCACTGCATGCGTGCACAAGGCAGAGGCAGCACCAGCGGCAAGAAGCAACAGACCCTGGAGGCCAGACTGGCTAAGCTCACCCCCCTCCCCCAGTAAGGCAGTGGATGCAGTCAGTCTCTCTGTGCCTGCCTCACTGCCCGCTTCACTGCCCCTGCAGTGGAACCACTCCTGGGGAGTGGTGGAAGATGCCCGGCTGGGGAGCAGGGGGGGGGGGGGGAGATTGGGAGGCCGTGCTTTTCCATGGTTGCTCGGAGTGGTGGAGAATGGGAATCCTTCCTGTCCAGAGGGAGTAAGTTTTATGTAAATGTATACATTTGCATAATTAGGTGGGGTCTAATTATGCAAATTAGGCCCTGCACCAAGACTTCGCACATAGCCTCACAAACCCTGGGGCTAGCTCTGCCCAGACTGGGTCTGGATTGGTGGGGAGGACTCCTCCGCGGCGCGGCACCAAGGGGGCAAGCCAAGCTGCAAGGCTTGTGAGCATGACCTGACCTGATGCTAGGGTGGCCATAACTCCCCTTTAAAAGAGGACCCTTATGAAAAATACATGTTGCAGCCCTGAAACATGTATTTTTCATAAGCGTCCTCTTTTAAAGGGGAGGTATAGTCACCCTACCCAATGCAGACTGCTGCATGGGACCCCTCCCTGCCGACAGTTGCTACATTGTGTCAGACACAATGTTGCAACCACAGGCAGGGAGGGGGCCCACACTGCAGCTGGAAGGGGCCCCAGTCAGTTCAGGTGACAATTTAAAACAAGAAAAGACTGGGGGGAAGGGTGGCTTAGCTACCTTGGATATTGGACCCCCAGCCAGTAGGGGCCCCGGGACAAATGTCCCTGTTTGTCCAATGGTAACTACGTCCCTGACTACATGGATTTTTAAATTTTCTCCTGGTTTTAGCAGGCAATGTGAAAAGAGTGAGTGACTGACCAACATGCATTCATTTCTATTTAGAACTGCTGCTCTGTAGAAGTAGCAAACTTACAAAGTTATATTTGATTTGTAATTTTCAATAATTGGCAGATTGAGATTTTTTTTAAACAATGGAAAACAAATTAAATAAATGAAAAATAATCAGATTTGTGGATCTTTGTACTGCTTTCTGAAGAATTCACTTATGGTACAGTTAGTATACTGTCAAAATGGGCTCTTTATGGACTTAACTTGGCTCAGAATAAACTGTGGGCTGTTCTTGTAAATTTTGCTTTAGGGAATTAATAAAAACAATGGAAAATATTAGGGCACAGGAACCTTATCTCTCCATTTCTCTGACCATACAAGGAAGGAGTTCTCATCTGGACTTGCTTCCCCTCTGGACACCTCAAATCAGTTCCTTTCTCAACAAAAAATAATAATAATGAATCCAGTGAAGCACAGGGAAGAGTTCCACAGACCACTGGACTAAAGAGACAGTTTGAGAATCACTAATGATAGAACAACAAGAAAATAGAAGTAGACGTGTTTGGCCAACAGAGAGGGGAATGTATGCATCCAAGAGTCAGAGTACAGTGATAACAATGGTGATAAAAAAGAAAAAGTAGATATTCCAAAAAGCTTGATAATCTTTTAATCTATGTTTTAATTACAGAGCAAACATAAAGTAAGCTCAACCAAAGACGACATAGAGCCATTCCTATGTATCATCCTACCGGCCACCATGATGCTCTTCCTGGCATTCCTCCTGCTCTTCCTCTACCGCCGCTGCCAGCGCCCCAGCCCCCAGGGTCAGATCTTCAGTATTGACCTCCCTGAACACCTTCCTGATCATGAGGTGTCCGATTTCCTCTCCGTGCTGCCCTGGAGCGGTGAGCAGAATTTCCACTATTCCACTCTTCTCCCAGAGGCCACCTTTCTCACTCTATGCTTGCCTCCATCTTATGAGGAAGCCACTATGAAAGCCTCCATGGAAGAGGCTCACATTGAGCTAATTCAGGATCCGGTGCCTCCTTATGAAGAGAGCACACAATGGTCAAGTAACAGTAAATAAACTCCCCTTGGGTAAATCTCTAAATCGGTCAAAGCACAAACATGACACAAGGACTCCAATTGCAAAACAAGCAACAACAGGAAAGCGCTTCAGCTGATATGGAATTACTTTCTTCAACATGTTTCATGATTGAATATTTCTTATCTCAGTTTATAACTGCAAGCAATGAGACACCACCATATTCTTGCGGGACAGAGACTGGTATAAAACTCTTCATGTACCGCACAACTAGAGCAAATGGATATATATACACTTGTGTTTGTGACATATGGATCATCAGCTATGAAGAAAGGCAAACCATGCTGGATATATACCAATTGTTGAAAGGGCTTTTATCCCAGAAATCCATTCCTGTATTTATTTATTTTTAATGTATTAAATTCCTGGCTATTCTATGATCTGAATTTGAACTATTTGTATTCAACTCAATGTGCTCTAAGTGCTATGACAATGATTGCAGACCTCAAAAGAACTCAGGTCTACAAATTACTATTTGTCAGTCTCATCATGAAGCACAGTGGTAGGCAAAGCAGCAGTCTTGGCTTTCATTTCTGTGTTGGCAAGCAGTGGTTGAATGGGTATAGCCACAGAAAGAATCAGGAGAGAGTGATTCTTTTGGGGACACAGAAGAATCCAGCATCACAGCACACTGAGGCACAACCAGAGGCTCATGGAGCTAAGCAAGGATCTACAGAATGTCTATAAATTGCATTGACTTATTACTTGGCTTTGTTCTCTGTCTTAAAATGAAGAAAAATCAAACCCTGTAACCTTTTCGTGCTGGACATGGAGGCGTACAGCATAAAAATCTAGAAAAAAAACTGAAAAAATAAATCAAATGTAAGAAACCATCAATTTTTGACTTTTTTTTTTGTCAGTACAACAAACACATTTCCACTAAAATCATTAGGAAAATGCAACTGTAACTGCTTAAATACAGATAGGGAATGGTAAAAAAAACCCTGAGATTACCCAGCAGTGAACAATCTAGGGTGAAAACTTAATCCCATGGAAGTCAGCATCAAACTCCCCAATAACTTCAATCTTTGACAACAGATTAAAAAAAAAAAAATCCACCAAAAAAAGTCAACTTTATATGTTGTGTCAACAGCAGGAAAATGAGCACTGGTTTTTCAGCACCGGTGTATCTGCACTAGCACAAATACAGGGCTCAGAAAAGGCTTACCCTGTATCATAAAAACATGCTATGAGCCTGTTATCTATAGGGTAAGACATTTCGATTGAAGGATTTTGATGATATCCCAAATGGACACAGGCTCTTGTAGTTACAATAGTCAACAGAATACTTTGATGTGTGTAGATAAATATTATAGTATCAAAAAACCTTCGGTTTAAGAGGAGTTAAGGCTCTTACAAAGTCACATGTGCTCCAAAAACCATGGAAATGGTAAGTTAAGGCTCTTGCCTTAACTTTTATGCCATATAAGCAGTAAAGAGGTTGTACAAGTCTCATGTATTGTGCTCACATACAACTTAGGCTCCAGGTTCCATGCACCCATATTTTGCCTTTGTCTTTTTCAGCCCCAATCCTCTTCCTCTCCAGGTTGGGGACAACACTGAAGCTGGGGATAGCAACCTCGTTCCCATCCAAATATTATGGACTTAATCCCAGTCTCCACTGTGGCCACAATTTTGCCTTCATTTATAGCTTCCCTCTCAGGCAGCAACTCAAGTGCATCTGCTTACTACATAGGTGATTCCTTCAAATTACAAGAAAGCAGATTTCAGTTAAACATTAGGAAGAACCTCCTAATGGTAAGAGCTGTTTGACCCTGGAACAAATTGTCTAGGGAGGTTGTTGGGCTCTCCTTCGCTGGCAGTTTTCAGACAGAGGCTGGACGGCCATCTGTCAGGGATGCTGTAGCTGTGGATTTCCTGCATTGAGCAAATGGCTAGACTAGATGACCTCTGAGGTACCTTCCAATTCTATGATTCTATGATTAAGGGCAAGCAAATATTTGTTGTAGTACTATACTATATTGGAAAGAGATTTAGCTGTCTGTGGCTCCTGCTTGAGGATTGGTTGCCATTTCCTTCCCCTCAGGTACAGCCCTCATAAGGGGATCAAGCTACCTATCCCATTAACCTTATTCCCCCCATATACAACCCTCACTCCCAGTATCTGGATATTATATATTCCCATCCCAACTGAAAACGCATACCAAAAAACATACATACACTTCAACCCCATCCCTGGATATCCCCATAACTTTGTCCCTGAATGCACACCATCCATACCTCAGTCTTATGAGGTCCTATGGACACTGAGTTGGGGCCTATATTGGCTGACCTTGTTCCAGCTGGGTACTCCGTGCAGCATCAGCCACAGCTGAAGGGGCAGTGTAGCCATTATTTTTAAGGATACCTGATCTGTGAGGAGATTTCCTGTGCAACCTATCATGGATATGGGTATGGAGGGTCTCCATCTGGTGTTGGATTTGGCCAGAGAGAGAATGGGGATACTGCTGATATACTGGGCACCCACCTGTACAGCAGCCTCCCTGCCAAGACGATAGTTCTGGGGGACACGAGTATCCATGCCGACGCCAGTCTTGGAGGGGCGGAGCGTGAGTTCAGGGCCGCCATGGCAACCATGGGCATGTCTCAGAGAGTAGTGGGCCCCACACATGTTGGAGGACATACCCTGGACATGATATTTTGCACAGGCCTTGAGGCGGGGGATCTGTTAGTGGGGGAGGTGTCAACAGTGCCCTTGTCATGGATACCCGCCCTCCGGGCGGGTATCCTGGCACATGTCGGCTCCCAGGAGGGTGTGGAACCAGTTAGGTTGCTTCGCCCCTGAAGGCTTATGGAACCAGAAAGGTTCCAGACAGCTCTAGGGGATGTTTCCTCTGACCTTGATGGGTGCTCACTCGATGGCCTCGTGTCCATGTGGAATTCCGTGTTGACAGAGACCATCGACCGTGTGGCTCCCAGGCATCCGCTCCCGAATCGCCAAAAATGCAGCTACCTGTGGCATACGGGGGAGCTGCAGCGGCTGAAGCAGGAAGGGTGGCGGTTAGAGTGATGGTGGCATCATTCGCGTACTGAAGTTGACCAACTGCAGCATAGAGTCTGGTTACGTACCTATGATGTTGCGGTGCAGACAACAAAGAAGGCTTTCTTTGCTGCCCTCATAGTGTCCATTAAGTCCCACCCAGCTGAGCTGTTCTGGGTGGTGAGGGGGCTGGTCAGTCCGACCGGCCTCTGTCTGAACGTAGAACCATCAAATGTTTGCTGTGGTTTGTCTGTGGACTTTTTTGCGGATAAAATTCCTCAAATCCACCAGAGTTTTGATGAAATTTTTAAAGCAGAGAATGGGTCAGAGGCAGTAGAAGCCCCTTCTTGTCCTGTTTGGTGGGATGAATTTCGGGTTGTGTCACCCTTGGATGTAGGGGATGCTCTTGGGACTGTTTGAGCCACCCATTGAGAATTAGATCCATGCCCATCCTGGCTGGTTAAGGCTAGCTGGGAGACATTGGGGCTGTTACTGGCAGGGATAGTCAATACCTCCCTTGGGGCAGGGTGCCGGGCTGCCTCAAGTAGGTGGTGGTGCAACCCCTGCTCAAGAAGCGATCCTTGGACGCTGGCATCCTTGCCAGATATCGACTGGTCTCTAACCTTCCCTTTTTAGGGAAGTTTATTGAAC